>JAODPA010068715.1:0-68882 GCA_025585075.1 Nepenthes mirabilis | reverse complement strand
TATTTTTTAAAAAATAAGGTGAGAGTAAAAGTTTTATTTTTACGCTCAAGCGTGACGTTAGGGTCGAGTTTGAGATTGCTTAAAACTGATCGTGACCACTTTATTGACATCCGCATTGCCACCGCCGGCTCAGCCTGCGGAAGATCTTTGTCAAATCCCCCCCCTCCCCGGCCGAAAAATATTAATAACCCTTTTCAGGTTCTTGCATGACAACCGGAGAAAAACCCTTCAAAAGCAGCAGGGTCTGTGTGTGTGTGTGTGTGTGTGCGTGAGTGGGAGTCACGTCCGAGGAGATGGCTCTTACCAGAAAGCAAAATATTGTTTCGTCTCTTTGTAAACGGCTTTCTTTAGATCCTGTAAGTTATTGAATTTTCTAGACTAATCGATGGCCTCCTTATTGCACCTGGCATTTTAGTAGCTGTCAAAATCCAAGATGTCTCTAATTATCAATGACGGAAATTATTTCTGGAATAGTATAATGGTTTTTGATTTCTTGCTTATTCGGTAATGAATTTGTGGGAAGCCAAATTGGAGAATAAAGCTTGATGGGCAATAATTTGGTCGGATTTAAATTTGTTTTGCTGAACTGGGGTTTATTTGGCTTTGTGCAGAGAAATTTCTCAGATGACATTACTAAATGTGATATCAAGACCTTGTGCACAAACCTTCTGAAGTCATCACCGGAGTGGTCGTCACTCCTTAGCAATGATGAGGTGAGATAGTACGCTTTTTACCAATTTGGATATGTTAAGCAAGAACATTTCTTGGCAAGCAATTTTTTATATCACTGGATATGCTGTTCTTTTGTTGAATTCCAGAACATTACTGCTACCAAACTAAGTTGGATAAAACAAACCCCCCATCCCCCCCTACCTAGCTCAAATACAGCCCAATTAACTTCTGGAGGCAAAGTTTAGATTTATAATTAATTTCCCTTCAATTTATGTTTTGAAAGTCCATTGAACCAACTAATTAGATACTGCGTCGGCTCTACTTGGCACATTTTGGAGCTTAGAAATGGTATGGTTCTAATGAAATGTTCTTTCTAGTATTTGTGCACTGGGCCAAGTGAATGACTGACTCTTTTTGATAATGTTCATCAATAATTAGGAATCTCATCAATTATAACCTTTTGTACTCCTAGTTCGGGGACAAATACAGTTTCACCAAGAGACGACTTCTGCTTCTGAAAGAGAATTGAGCTTTTTCTTTTTTTATTTTTTTTTCACATTATTATTGCTAAGCTTTCATGAATGACTATCATACACTATTGATAAGTAAGCTTTCATGAATGACTATCATATACTATTTCTCCTGGGAATGCCTGGGGAAGAACAAAATTATTCCATCCTGGTGAGTATTAGAGGACAAAAGGTATGCCCCATGTCATTCTCTCTGAAGAAATGAACCTAATTTTCTCTTCATGTTCTTCAAAACTATGTAACCTGTTTTACGTATAGATACCGATGGGAGCTACTTAATGGCCTCAAAAAAGAACAAAGGATATACACTTAATCTTTACTTGTTCTGAAGGAGCATGCAATTGCTTTCCTGTGATAGGAAATAAGCATGTTTTGGATAAGTGGTGGATCATTTATTTGCTCTAATGGCTCTCCATTCAACAACTTTCAGGGATGAAATGAGCACTTCAAAGCCACAGATTACCTTGTAATTCTACGTCTCTGCTTACAGCTTGCATAACAATCTGCCAGAAGCTCTTGGAAAATGGACATTTAGAAGTGACATTATTATTTTTAATTAATCTGCTCATCAAAGTGACTGATACTAGTGCTATTCCATACAATTCCCCTCCAATTAACGCCATCTTCATGCCATCTTAGGAAGCCAAGAGCTCTTTAAGCAAACAACACCTATTAGGAACAGTCTTCCAATTATTATTGTCATTTCTTATATCATAAACTTACAAGGAGATTCCTATCACATTGGTGAACCTGTTAAATGACCAATATCTACCTTCCTTTCTAGTAGATTCCTGCAAGGATCTGCTTCTAAAAGGAAAGAATAACCCATTGCCCCATAACTTATCTTCCTTGTGTGCTACATTCTGTAGTTTTTTGGACTTTGAATACAAATGTAAAGTTTCAAACGTGGAGCTTCTAGTCCCTAAAACACCATCATTTTTGGCCCTATGACTTATTTTCCATGAAATTAAATTCATTATTCTTTTCAACTCAATTCCATTCCAGTGCTATGCTCAGCAACTTGCTTCAATTTCTAGCACAGCCTCTTTTAAAATGATAAATTTGATCCACAACAAATCTGAGCACTGAAGATTATGGTCTTTCCAAGATGTAAGCTATGTGAATATGCTAAAATTTTAGTTATCTATGACTTGACTCTCCTATTTGCCTTATATTATCTGTCAGTAAGCCTAAAGGACATCGAAAGCATTCCAAGATATAGAGCCTAAATTGAAATTTAGAAACGCTGGAATTTCCTTATTAACATGCTTTGTGTGAGATTCCAACTTCAAAAGAAAACCAAGAGTATGATGAACTCCAGAGGCCGGAGTGGCCTTACCCTTCAATACCAGAGTGGCCCTATGCCACTTAAAAACCGGAGTGGCTTAAGGCCGGATTGCTTGAAGCCTGGAATAGATAAAGTGGACCGGAATTTGTAAGTTTGACCGGCTTTAGAATATTGACCGGCTGTGAGTAAGAGTTGACCAAAACTGTGATATTGATCGGATGTTGACCGACCAAAAGTTGACCGGCCTTGAGAAAGGTTGACTGGACTGGAATAAAAGAAGTAAAACGATGGCCAAAGAGTTGATTGGAATAAATTAAGGGCAACTAAAGACAAGGACCAACTTTACTAATTAGTTAGAGCCCAACTAGACCCTAACTAAATAAAGTAAGTAAACCACATCGTTGGCCGTCTGAGAAGAAGTACCAAAGTAAGTAGCTTAGACTACTTACTCCCACCTAACCTCTGAGGAGAAGTACCAGGTAGGTGGCTTACCCCCACTTACTCCACTTAATCCCTTCTCTATATATACTCAGTTTCGATAGATGAAGCTAGTATGAGCAACCAGCAAGAAGAACAGTAAGGAGTAGAGAAGGGAGAAAGTTTCCAGTCCGTAAGGGTGGGTGAAAGACTGTCAGGCAAGTGTACTCCCCTACTTTTAAGTTCATAGTTTAATGCAAATGTATGCTCTGTTTTTTAACATCAGAATATTGCAAGTGTACTTCGGACGATCATTCTTTTTAAGTTCGTTGCATGTGTGCTCAGTTTTTAAGGTTCATGCTTTGCAAATATACTTTTGTCTCCAAAATTCCAGCTTTAAAAATTGCTAGTTTTCCCTTCTGATTTAGGTTAAATGCATGCCGTTTTAATTACTGTTTGATAAGCTATATTCTTGTTTGAATTCATGCTTTCTACCTTCTGTCTTCTGCTTTCTGCTAAACTCATGTTTAAACTGGAGTACATAAAAATGAGGAAGTAGACCTGCTTGTATGTCACTTGCATTACCAAAATTTGAAACCGGCATTGATTGGTAAAATAATTGAAACCGGCCTTATAATATAATTTGAAATCGGCTTAAGTAAATATCGAAACAGGCCTTGCACGTTACTTTAAAACCGGCCCGGCATATTAATTTTGAAACCGGCTAAGAATAATTGAAGTCGGCCTTGTATTACAATTGAAACCGGCATTTGTATTGAAATTTTGAAACCGGCGTTTGCATGGTAAATTTTGAAACCGGCCTTGTAATATAATTGAAATCGGTATTTGCATTATAATCGAAACTGGCCTTGTATTATAATCGAAACCGGCATTTATATCGTAATTTTGAAACCGGCATTTGCTCTGTGATTTTGAAACCGGCCTCGTAGTATAATTTCAAAACCAGCCTTGTATTATAATTGAAACCGGCAATTGTATCGTATTTTAAAACCGGCATTTACACTATGATTTCGAAACCGGCATTTACACTGTGATTTCGAAATCGGCCTTGTATCGTGATTTTGAAACCGGCATTTGCATTGTAATTTTTGAAACCGGCCTTGTATTATAATTGAAACCGGCCTTGTATTATGATTTGAAATCGACATCTGAACTTAAAATTTGAAACCGGCTTGTGATATGGCCGTCCGGAATGAACAAAGAAAATGTGAATCGGCTTTATGATAAAACAAATAAGTTCGGATCTTAAGATTGGGAGACAGGGTTCTCCGGCATGCCTTAGGACCTTAAGGTGATAATCGAGGATAATCAAAGTGAGAGCCGTCCTCGGGGCTTTGTATAAGGAGGTAGTGATAGCCGTTATCGGGGCTTTGTACAAGGAGGTAGTGATAGCCGTCATTGTGAAGAGATGTGCACAATTTATCCTCGATTAAAGCCCCCTTCCGTTAAGTAATAAATAAAAGAAGCTAAATTGTGACCGGTCTTAATATTATCTGTTCCGACTTTCTGATTAGCTTTTGTATAGTCCGGCCAAATACTATCGTATGATATATATACGATGCATGATTTCCTGCATTTACCGTTCTAAGTGTTCTGCATGATTCCTGCCAAATGATATTCTATATATGTATCTGTAACTGCTGACAGCACGAACGTTTTATGGAAAATCTGCATGTACCTTGTTGAACTCCGGTTTACTGTTTTCTGTTTTTTTCCCCTCAGATGAAAATTTAGAACTCGTGCCTGACAAGACGGAGTGACTAGAGCCTATCTGAAGGTTTTATAAGGATTCAGAAACACCTTTCGAACGATCGCCACGAAGAAGCAATTAATGTAATGATTTGTTAGAATTGATAAACTTTTGTGATTAGACGTTCATGGCTATATGTATTCGGAAATGAATTTTTATGAGAATGAATGTAAATGCTTCCGTTGGAAAATAGATTGACTTCCGCTTTATGTATGAGTCCTAGACAGCATCTGTGATCCTGTGGTTTGGAAGGCACGATCGGCCCGAACCTAGCCACCGAAACTTGGTGTCAGTTCCGGGAGATCGATGGCAGATTGCAAAAAAAAAAAAATCTGTTCCATCACGATTGGTATCAGAGAGATGAGATGCCTTAGGAATTGATCGATTCAGATGCGGAAGCATAGGTTTGGATCTTCATACTGAATCTCTGAAAGAAGTAGACCAAAGATGACTTAGGCAATTAGAGTCCTTAGGAAATTTGACTTCTAGACTAAGTACAATTTTATTGGGATTGAAGGGTACTCCCTTTTTCTGAGATCATAATATTGTGCCTGTCTTGATTTTAGGATGGCTAGTGAAAGAGGAAGAAGAAATGGCCGTAATACATCTTATGGCCGGGAGGCCGTTTACATAGACTTATTGGAAAGAATGACCACCGTGGTAGAATCCGTTGAACATAGGCACATGGCTCCAGTTCTTACGACTGAGCCATCTCCGGCCATCCTAGCTCCAACCAAGTATGATTGATTCACGGCGGAGTCGGCGCTGGGCTTTTTGGGGAAATCCGATCCAGCAGAAGCTGATAGATGGCTTAAGAGGATGAAGAAAATATTTACAGTGATTAGGTGTACGGATAAGGAGAAGGTCACCTTCGCCGTATATAAATTGGAGAGCGAAGCAGACAGCTGGTGGGACATGAGGAAGAGGGCGCAAGGAATACGCGATGAGATGATCACATGGGGTATGTTTGAGGAAGCTTTTTTGAAGACATATTTTCTATCCAGTCTCCGGGACCAAAAGGAAATAGAGTTTATGAGATTAAGGTAAGGAAGCATGACGGTGACGGAATATGATGCTAAATTCACCGAGCTGTCCCGATTTTTACCTTTTTATGTGGAAGACGAATTAAGAAAGGCGAAGAAGCTCCAGCAAGGACTGCGGGATGATATTCCGAAGCAACTAACCACATTAAAACTTGAGACTTATGCCGATATACTGGACAGGGCGGTCCTTTACGAACAAGAGGTGGAGATACAAAAATTCTACGCGAAGAGGGCAGCTAGCCGGCAGGTGTTGGTGGCGGATCTGTTGGGGATCTTTTAGTTCATCCAAAAAGATGAGGACGACTGAGAAGGGAAAGAGTGTTGCGCCGGCTCAGTCAATGGCTGATTCTAGGGCATCAATTGCACACTGCTCGTCTTGTGGGAAGATACATCTGGGGCAGGCGTGCTGCCGGGCAATGGGAGCTTTTTTCAAATGCGGACAACATGGCCACATAATCAAGGATTGCCCGACACTGGACGAGAGAAAGCCTACTGTCCCGGTTAAGGCCTTTGCAGTGGCTATTCAGGAGCCAGAGGTATTGCCAAATGTCGTGGAAGGTACTCTTCCTATTTGTGGCGTTTCTGCATCTATCTTGTTTGACTCCGGGTCTACCCACTCTTTTGTTTCTCCACAGTTTGCATGCCATATTGTTACTGCTCATTACATATTGAATTATGAATTATTAATATGTACCCCTACTGAATTCCTTATAGCCACTGATGTTATATATCCTGGATTCGTGGTAGAGGTAGACGGGAGATGTTTGGTCGTGGATTTAGTGTTACTAAACATGGGAGGTTCTGATGTGATCCTAGGGATGGATTGGCTGGCTGAGAACCATGCCACCGTTGATTGTCTTAGGAAGAAGGTTTATTTTAGTATCCCTGAGAAGAAAACCTTTTTCTTCCAAGGCATCAAGAAAAAGGAGATGCCAGTAATGACCTCGGCGTTACATGCTAACATTTAGTAAAAAGCGGACGTAAAGCTTACTTGGCTTATGCCTGCACCACTGGGAGTCATGAGGTGCCGGCGAAGGACATCCAAGTCATCTATGATTTTGAGGATGTATTTCCTGAGGAATTGCCTAGATTGCCCCTGTATCGGGAGATTGAGTTTGAGATTTCTATCGTTCCCGGTGTTGGTCCAGTTTCTAAGACCCCTTACAGAATGGCTCTGGATGAGTTAAAGGAATTAAGGTTGCAATTGTAGGAGCTGTTGGACAAAGGCTTTATTAGGCCAAGTGTGCCTCATTGGGGAGCACCAGTTTTGTTTGTGAGAAAGAAAGATGGGTAATTGCGGCTATGTGTTGATTATCGCGAGTTAAACAAAGTCACGATCAAGAATAAATATTTTCTGCCGCGTATTGATGATTTGTTTGATCAATTGCAAGGATCCTGGGTATTCTCGAATATTGATTTGAGGTCTGGTTATCATCAATTGAGGATTAAACCAGAAGATGTGGCCAAAACTACCTTCCGAACGAGATACGGCCACTACGAGTTCCTTGTTATGCCCTTTGAACTTACAAATGCCCCTGCTGCTTCATACCACATCTTCACCACTAGATTCCACATACCACAGCTTCATGGCTTTAGAAAATTCTGTACTCCTTGCAAATAAATTGTCTCCAAGATGTCTTCTCAGATTTGCTTTGCTCTACCTCCTTGGCTCCACCTCATCAGCCCAATAATGAGAAGTAGATGAAGCCTTTGCTTTCTCTGATGGATGTTCAGTGCAGATTTGTATTATGTGATTTGATTTACTTCAGCTTGCCTTAACTTGGCTTGAGCTATCCAAGATCTTTACAGAGTTCACACTGTATCTTCTTTCTCCATGTTTCCCTCAATGCTTGAGATCTCATTAAAGATTCTCAGATTGCTTGATCAAATCTGATGGTCCTGTCTCATTGTATCCTGCTGAATTTTTTTATTGACGTTTGACCCAGAACGTTCACCCATTGGCTTTGACATAGCATATCTGGCACTTTCCTTGTTTACTCAAATCATTTTTTCTATTTGCCATGAGTGGAGGTGGGACATAAGTTAGCAACTCATCAGTATCGAGTCTTTTTGTGTTCTCTGCTTCTACATGCTGCATGTGCTTTGTTCTTCTGCCAAGCTGCATCAATCAACACTTAATTGATCCCCTTTGAAGATGGTGGTCACTTTTCTTCTACAGTTCTTTTGCTTGTCATGGGCTTATATTAGGTGTAAAAGTACATGTCCTGCTGTCATTCTATCTTGACTTCAATGTTTTCTACATAAACATCTTCAGTCACTGAAAAATGGATATATTCCTCAAACCTCTGACCTTATCAAAGAGGCAAATTGAAAATTTTGAGCAGACTTCTGCAGCAAATACTGTTAGATGAAAGCTTTGATTCGTTTGTTTAGATCCCAGTTCCGTTGTGAATTTGATTTAAGCCCCATTGGTTGAACCGCATGGTTTGGCTATAGGACAAAGAGTATGTGAACTGAATACTGTTCTTCAACTTCATTCCCACATTGGCTACAGCATGGGTTGATGGTGCTACTTCTCTGTTGGAGATGTTTCTACGTAGTAATGTTGTTGGTTGTTACTCTCCACAAATCAACTATGAGTTTACCTGGGAACTTCAACCTTCACAGCATGGAGGCCATATTATATTGAAAGTCTTCTGTTTCACATAATCAACAACCATTACATTTTAGATGTTAGATTTGTTTAGCAATTCTTTTACACTGAATTTTGCTAGTAAATGGACTAAGATGGGAAGGAATGGCTATTTCTCATAAATATGATGAAGTGTGATATGGTAGGACTAACTGTTACATTGCTTGGTCTGTGGATGAATATCTACTCTGTTTCTATCCTCATGTTTGGTTTTGACTTCAAACTCCGACAATTGATGATGGCTACAGTACCAAATACAGAGCTCCAACGAAGGCCATTGGAGACAAACTATACCGAGGGTCACTGATGGGCCATCTCTCATCGGTGATAGACCTTTGGAGAGCCACCATATAATGGACCTTGGTGATCATCCACCAACAATAAGCCTGTATGAGTTGTGAGACCCCTTAGAAATTGGCTGTTGTCAACGTCCCTCTAATGAGCTGCTGTCAATAGAACTTCACTGAGCCTGATTGACAACTGTTTTTCTTTCTAATTTTTCTTTTACCATTGTATATGTTCTATAGAAAATTCTTTTGGACATAGATAGGAGCTTTTTCCATTTCTATTATGTTTTTTTTTTAAATTTGTTAACATATGTGACGGTTTATATTTATGACTATGGCATAGTATTAAACATGAAAGATGATGCAGCGAAGGGAAAATAGGGCAAGGGAAGAAAAAGTGGCTTTGGAGGGGGAAGAAATAGGGAAGGGAATGAAGAGAAGAGAAATAGAGAGTACGAAGGATAATTACAATTTTCAATATCAATTCAATTTTATTAATGATTCCTCCAACAGTAGAGTTATGACTCTTATATAGAGATACTCTNATAATAAAGTAAAATATGACATAATTTCCTAATTAAAATATCTTAGAAATCTCCAAGATATTACAAAAATCAATAAGCAAAATAAAATAAAATAAAATTAAAAAATAAAATATCTCTAATTTTTGAATGTCCGCTTCAAAAAACTTACAATATCAATTATGTAATAAAATCTAAGCTTAAGAAGAGCAGTTTATTGGAATGTCTGTTTCTAAATCTGAAATCTCATTGATTTTCATTGCTATTACATACGTTCAACAAGCCTCTTGAATCTCTCCCTTACTGGCAAGTTAATAGAGAAGAAAATCTTTTCACTTTAGTGACGGTTGTGATGGTTACAGTGTCCATGGTATCCACTATTTTGTATTTTCAACCAAATCCTCTTAAATCTATGCATGATAAGCAAGTTGCTAGAAAAGAAAATATTTTCACTGCAGTGACATCTTGTGACTTATAATGTCAATTATGGTGTGCTTCCATCACATAGCAACAATGTCAATGATTGATTCCACGATTGACTAACTTTTCTAGAACGCTGCATTCAGTCGGGGTTTCTCCTTCCAAGGACCTATTTTGATAGTCTTCTTATAAGCCAGTTGAGCATTGAATTAGCCCTTGTGATCTGTTTACCAAATGACGGTATGATGTCAATCCTGTGCTGCCCACTATTGCTTGTTAAGATTGCCTCTGAAGTTTCCTGATGAAATTGCTGATTAAGCTTGTTCTTGTCCTATGTGTTCCTAGTGATTTGTTTTGTTCTGAGTGTAATGTATTTAAGCATTATGCTTTGGTAAGGGAATGTAATCACCCAAAAAAACTGTTCATAGGTTTATGCACATCTCCAATCCTACAACAGTGTTCTTTTTAATAGAGTTGAAATTTTGTAGGTGCTGAAATTGTGAACTCTATGTAAGAGAAAGGTGCTGAAATTGTAAATTCTTAATTCTAATAATTTTGGAGGTTGTGAACATTTTTCTGAAATGTTGACAAGTGCTAAAATTTAAGCATTCTTACATAGTGCAGCCTCCGATATGCACTTCCAAGTGGAGTCTGAGCTATCAGATTTATGTATGAAAGTAGTCTGACCTGGTGCAGTACTTTGTTTTTCATGTTCAGTTCAAAGCTTTCTGTCATCAGTTTTCAGTAAATCAGTTCAGCGCTGAGTGCTTTCATCTGTGTTATTTTAAACCCTTGCTTGGACCCATTTGAAAACAATTGAATGATTACAAAATTAGAGAAGGGCTGAAAGGCAAAGCCGATGGATGACATGTGAATATTTCCGTACTATCCCCTGTCTGTCCAGCGGGTCTATTGTTTTTACAATAGTATCTATTTACTGAACTCCAAATAGTAGTACTTATTGGTCTGTTGTTGCATGGAGAAGTTAGTGCCCATTTAATAAGGTAATAAGGCTTTCTGATGGTTTCAAAATTATGATGTGAAGTTGATACTGGCAGACCACTGCATCACATTGTGAAAGCTGAAATCAGCTTTTATTCTCTTGGTCAATGCCTTTTTTTCATACTCCCAGTAGCATAGAACTGTTTTTGGTCAACAAGAGATGCTAACTGGTTTTAATATATTGGGCTTGCTTTTATGCAGGCATCTTTTGGACTTGCATTGTGAATGACTATTGTTTTAGACTTGCATTTTGAATGAACCATCTTTAAAATTTCATTGTGATGACCACTTTGCATAACTGTCTATATTTGCTTTATTCTTGACCATGATTGTGTGACAAAGAAGACCAGTGGGGTTCTAATTTCTGGACCTCAAATCTCTGACAAACAAATCTTTAGGGTTCAATGGCAATGCTATAGTTCTGTACATGCTCTGCAAGCATGACTTGAACTTGCTCTCTAGTTCAAGATCTCAAGAATATTTTGTTTACTTATTCTTTTCCCTCTTATGTAGGTAATGAAGTGGGTACTGTTTGCAGAAAATTTCCCCATGGATTCTAAGGCATGCTTTGAGGTCCTTGGTGGTTTAAATGATGAGTTGGTTCTGAAGTCTGTTCTTTTGGGCAACGGTTTGAAACTGTCAGAAGCCGACATAATTGTTTTCTCCGTACTGCACCCTTTTGTGGTATGCTTTTTCTATTTTCCATTGCAATTTGTTTTCCACATAGACCAAGCTGACTTTCTGAGTTCATTTTTTCTAATTTTTTCTGAGACATCATTGTAACAATTAATAGTCCCTTGCTGTAACTTTTTTTCAGTATCTGCTCCTTATATAGCTCTACATTCAAATGGTTGGGAAATTTAATTTGGAATATTTTTATTTAAAATTTAAATTGGAAATTTGCATTATTTGTAGCATTATAGAGCTTAAGGACTTGTTTGGCTTTGCTTTTTTCTTGAAACAGTTTTACAAATAAATTGTGTCCTTCTGAAATGGTTGCTAAAAAGTTGATTGAGGCTATTTATAAGTTGTTCTATGTTTTTTATAACATGTTTTAAGTCATGACTTTCTGAAAAATATCCAGAAGTGCTTTTGACAGAAGTTTCAATTTATGTCTTTTGCCAAAAGCATGTTTAAGCATTGTTCTAAATGATAAATCTGTTGGCTGCTGATTACAACTTCCAGATTGGTATCTCAAAATCAGATATTGAAAAGCTGCCTCATATCTTGAGATGGATGGATTACATTCAGGTGATGACAGGTTTTGGCCTTTTTTATGATGCTTTTCTTTAGGCAGTGTTCCATAGTTTGGATACCTCCACTTAAGAACTGCACGATGTCACATCATTGTTTCTATTGATATATTACTATTTTTGTGATTTGAAAAAGAAATACTGCTATTTAGCTTCAAGATTGATGCCATATTGCCAAGCAAGTGTTAGCTTGCTAGATAGCATGTGTCATTGTGTTAAGTTTTGTTGATGGCAAGTTGCTGATGTAGATTTTGGATTTTCAGCTCCCCCACCTTGTAATCAAGAAAAAAAAATAATAGTTGTGCTATTTTGTTTTTCACTTGGACTTAGCTGGTCTTCTTTGGTAATCAAATATGCAGCATAAGGAGGATCTTGGGGAAATACTTGGGAGAATTCCTCTAGTAAAGGCTGGATTTGAGCCACAAGTACGTGTCCTTATTATTTACTATTATGTTATTCTTTTATATAAGGTGAGCCTTTTTGTAATAGGAAAGTGGTTCAATCCATAGCAATAACCTCTCTGCAATATCAAGGTAATGTTGTGTATATTTTACCCTCCCCAGATCCCTTGATGCTTGGTCCTTGTATATTGGGGCATCCTTTTTTTATTATGTTCACTAAACTCTATATAACAGTGACGGGTGAAGATGATATATCAATGTTTGTGTTAGTATCTGAATTGACATTCTTTGTACAAGTATTGTGTGATTTTGTTCAGTACAAATTTTCATGAAACAATGTTGTTATCCTTTAAAGTCTTTTGCAAATGTAAGTTCTAGGCTTGGACTTCTAGGCAGTAGGCACTAATTACAGTGAGCCATGGATCCAAAAGGTTTTAAGCTGTTAGTGACTTATATTTTTTTCCTGTTGTCTGCACTTGTTGCTTTTGTCTTTTCTGAAGTTGCATAGATGGGAAATGCTTTATGTCTCAAATTATTCAATGGCATAGTTCAACGTATTTATTCCTTAAGTTCTTTGTAGATGTCAAAAGTAGTTGCTAAAGTGGTTGTCAACTCAAATGCAAAAGATGCCGCAAATGCTGCAAAAACTGACTTAAATGCAAATGGTGCTGCCGAAGACACAAAAACCATGGACATTCCACATGATGACAAGAGTACAAGGAAAGATGATGCGGTATTTCATATTCTTCCATGATTCATAACAGTCCTTGCTTCTTTTAGATATGCTTTTTAATGAACAATAACAGATTTTCAGATTATTATCTTGCAAATTTTTGTTCTTGAAACTTTACTTATTCTTATTTCTTTCCAAATGCCATCATAGGCCTTGTAATGCTTCCATGTTGTTACATATTTTATTACTTGCTTCTGTTGGATATTATTCCAGTCAAATTATTGTTTTGCTTTATTATTTTAGATATAATGAGACCCTGCAAGAGAAAAGGATAATTATGTGAACAGTTTACCAAAAAGTCAAAAACTTTGCAGAGATCCATGGATGCCGAAAAATTAGCAAAATGCTGTAGAAGTGAGGAAAACGTGAAGTAGCTCAATGGCATGCCTTGTTTGGGGGAGATTGGGAAGGTTAAGGGGTAAAATGGGGGCAATTCCCCATCCCCCTCTCTTGTGTTTAGATGGACAAGGGTAGTTGATTGTGGAAGGAAAAAAAATTCCTGAACAGCTACAACTGCTGCCATTTGTGACCATGTTTTCCATCATTACCAATATCAAAGACACCATTGTCACCTTGTTGCTGCAACCGTCACAGCACTGCCACAACTAAGGGCCACTACAATATGTTGAGGGGACAGAAGGAGATGAAGAAGCTGGGGAGACATAGCCACAGTGGATTGGGGGGGGGGGAGAGAGAGAGAGAGAGATTAGCCAAAAGTCAGGATCTTGATATGAGAGAGGTTTTGAGAGGGGGCAATAGAAGGAACCGGGCTGATCAGTTGTGGTTGGGGGCTGCATTTGTTCTTGCTGAGAGGATGTGGGCTTCTTGTTAAAAGAGTGGTGTTTTATGGTGGTGTTTGGGGTTTTTTGGCACTTATGATGAAATTCTTTCTGTGACCCTTCCTTGGATGAACAATATACCTCACATGGGGGTACTAATTACTTTGGGAAATGTTATCATTGTCTGTATACTGGAATAAGAGGGAGGGGAAATTTATCTGCCAGCCAAACAGGCCTAAATGGGGAAATGGGTTGCTGCTGGGTTGTTTGCCAAACATCCAAAGGCAGCTAAAGGCATGCAGTTCCTAATGATTTTCTTATAGCTTGCTTTTGTGCCTCTTGAATCTTCCAAATTTGGCTTCAGCTGAGCCAATCAGCATCCATTGAATTCTGATGGCTCAAGTGCCTTACTCTTCTATCCAACTCAGTGTGATGCTTGCTGTTGATTTGATAAGAGTTTGTATTGTCCAGTGACTGGTTATTATTGTGGGCAAACCCTGCACTTGGTTCTTTTGATAACAGCTAAATTTTGACAGGCCCCTCATGTGCTATTATTTTCCATCACATCGCACAGGGCACCTAATGGTTTGTGGTGACCAATTTGTCCAAATTAGCCCTGCTTCTATACCATGTGAGCAGTGAGTTATAGTAATAGGTTTCTTAGAATAAATTCTGTGTGGGTGTGTTTTGCTTATAGTCAGCTTATAAAAATCATGAGAAAAGCATTACAGGTATATTGTTAGGGCATGAATTTACTGAGTGGGTGTGTTGTGCGTAATCTTGAGATAACTATTACCAGGAGTTAGGGTATTGTTTTGGAAACATATCCAGCAAGGTTGGGTAAATTTGTGTCACGTGCTATGTTTGGTGGGAAAAGTGCACGTGTTTTTTTTTGGCATGGTTCTCATCTGAGGAGTATGTGCTGGTAAATACATAGGGTAGCTGAGGATTGAGGTCAAATCATAAGATTTCTACTTTTATGCAGATTGAGCATAGTGGTAGTGGTGAGGGAATTTGTAGCTTGAGTGGCATATCTAATGGAGTGGTTGCTTATTCATTGAAGTTGCGAAATTCTTTCTTGGCAATTTCCTTTTCTCTTATATGGTGCTGGATCAGTACGATAGTTTGGAAGCTTTTTCCTATGACAATTTGATGCTAATCAGAGATCTGACAGACTAACCTTCTCGTTTGATTTGGAAAGCCACTATTCCTCCTATAGTGCCGTCTTCTTGTAGGGTTCCGTTGTTCAAGTTCTTACTTGTCATAATCCGTAAATGAAAGGCCGGGAATTGGTGCAATATTGAAAGTTGGTTAATGGTAAGGGAGCCAAATTGCTCTGATACATATGTTTGATTTTCACATTGCCTTGTGGGCATGATTGCACTGCTTGGCTATTGAGGGGAAATTTTTAGTTTGGCTTGGTTCTATTGTAGGTCTCTTCTTTGATCTCACACATTTTGAGATGAATTTTGCATTACCAAAAGTTATGCAATTTAAACATCATGCGCACTTTAGGATTATTGACATTTTTAGCAAAGAATTGGATATTCCCTAGTATTGATTCATTATTTTAAACATGGCTAGGAAATATTTGCTATATTTATATTGTTGGGAAATATTGATATTCCACATCTAGATAGTGTGGATATATGGAGGATTGTAAGTGTGCTTCTTAGGTAGCTGACAACAAATCACAAAGTCAATTGACAATAAGACAGCACTAGGGTGGTCTCCCTAGGGAGTCGAGTTGGGCAACCACCACTGGTAATTCACCAGCCATTGCGTTTGCAGCCACATGTGGCTTTTTGACCCATGCGTGAAGCCCACACATCTTGGCATTGGCTTTTTTGACGGTGTGTCTCTATTCTATCTCTTTGAATTGTCATTCTTTGCTATCTGGATATGTTTGCATTGCCTATTTCTCTCTTAAGTTATTGTTGTGTTTAAACCCTAAGCAAGGGCTCTTTTGACAATCAAAGAGTGCTAGTATATTTTTTGTAATTGTTACACATTGTCCTATGAATTTCGAAGTCCGTGAGACCACATTTAGTATTCTTGTTTGTTTAATAGTGTTTGGTACTTACATGCGGATGGAAACTTCTATCGACAATTCTAAGGCTTTTGGCGATACCATATCAATTGGAATGAGGCCAGTAATGTCTCTGAATTTTTTTGGCTGCATCAATGATTACCACAATCAAACTCAACGGACACAGTTATGCTGATCGGGCAACAACTGTTGAGGTATAGTTTCATAGTCAGGTTTGGAAGATCATCTCTTTAGGAGCTTCTTGATGGGTTTACACCTATAAATTATGGAAGTGTGTTGATGCCCAATCATTAAGCTTGTTATGGCTTTTTGTTGATAATGAATTGCGGTATCTTTTTGAGATCTATTGATTTTGTGAATGATAGTGCTCTACCGCCGATGTCATGTATAATAGTGATGTTGCTCACACATATGCCGTGATTAATGATTTTAATCAATTGCAAGAGCTTGATGATCGCAGGTTGATAGGATTATTTGGATAGATTAGGCGGTTGATAGTTGAGTTTAATAAGATCTTTTCACTTATCAACAGTATTTGCACATTGCAGACACAACTCAAGCAACCTTTTATTTTTCTTATGCTTGATGCCCTTCTTTTTGAGTATAAGCTTGTTCTTATCTAGATTCTTTTCAGTCCTATGCTCCCTATGCTTGATGTACCCTTCTCTTGAATTATGCATGCTAGCTCATTCTAGCGTGGTAGAACAATTTGTTAGTAGGTTATCCGTGGTGATACATTTTATTGATTGTGATGATATTAACTCTCTTGGAGGCCATGGCAGTGGTGGAGGCTTTGTGGAAAGGGAATGGTGGCACATCATTTGATGTTCTTTTTTTGCAGCAAGTTATGCCATGTTTGTGATACTTGCAGTGAAATTTAATGCTAGCTACCCTTTTTACCCATTGTTGCACAGCTTGATACTGTGGAGACCAATCCTCCCAACCAACTTTCTCTTAGCTCGTGATATTTGTATCTGAGCAATATACAAAATTCCTACAGTTAGAGGATGCAAAGTAGGCTATTTAGTTATTTATGTCATCCATTGCTCACTTGCCTAGACAAGTCATGGCCACCTTTCTGCATGCATCTCAAACTACTGCTAATTGGGGTCCATGGGTAATTGATTTTGGTGCCACCAATCAAATGAATGATGAAGTCACTTTGATTTCCTATATTGACCAGACGATTCCTTATGTAAAGTTACTCTTATAGATGGCTCATCTACATTTGTGAATGGGATTGGGATTACTTGTCCTATACATTTTTTCTCCTTACAGTCTATTCTATATTTTTCAAATTTTTGTTTAACCTGTTACTTATTTGTAAAACCTTATTAATTGGTCGATAACTTTTTTTTTCCCAACTTTGTAACTGTGTAGGATTTGAGAACCCATGGTTGTACTATTGGGACATTGCTGTCTCTGTAACATGTAGTGCTTTCCCACACCTAAGGAGATAGATAATTACCTGCGTTATTCCTTTCTAATTTCACTGAAGAAGATAATTATGAGTCTTAAACACGTTTGTGAAGTTTTATATCAATACTATCAGTTAGGAAATCATAGTCATAGTCCTTTTGTAAGTTGAGTTAATAAATGGCCTTATGCCTTTTAGTTGTTAGTTTATTGTTATTTCTGGGATGATAGTCATGTGGTCTCTAAACTAGGTGTCACTATTTTGTTACCTTTGTTGATAATTATCTCAGAAATACATGCTTTTAATGAAAGATATGACTAAGTTGGTTTCTATCTTTTCTTCCTTATATGCTGAGATCTAAACACTTTTTTTTTTCCCCTATTTGTGTTCTACGTTGTGACAACGCAATTTTTTTCCATCTTTCCTATTTGTATTCTATGTTGTGATATTTCTTTTCCCATTTGTTAAACTGTGCCTGTGCAGACAATCTAATACCATCTTTCTTGCTCTCAACTCCATAAAGAAATGAGATTGCTGAGTGGAAAAATGCTATCTCATAGAGATTACCTATATATTTCTTCATATGGTTGTCCTTTAACAGGATAATGCAGTCTTTATTGCTTGTTATTATATTGACTGCATTCCTTTGTCGGTAATTCATGGGCAAATTCCGGTCTTTATTCTTTTCCTTTGTGACTTTTTTCACACTTTACGTCTGAGTTTCATTGGATGTGTGTTGTCCATAATCTTTCTGTTGGCCATGATAAATTAGCTCCTCATTCTATTAAATGTATCTTTTTGGGCTATGCCCATCATGTGAATGGACATCAATGTTATTTTCCTAGACTGATGTAGAGTTGTTAATGGCAAGACATGATACAATTATAAGTCATGCTGTGCCAGGCACGAATGGGATCTTTGTGTGTCGACCCAACAAGGCACATGGCCTGCCTATGCGAGCCTGGCCGTGCTGGTTAGACACGAGTTGATTTTTTGATAAATAAAAATTTTAAAAAATAAAATACATATTTTATTTATTTTATCCAATATTTAATATTATATTTTATAACTGTAAACAAAATATATATCTAAAAACACTTATTTTAGGCTTCACCACATACATTCCTACTGGCTCTATTGCCATTTCTGAAATTATCTTCATCACAAGAATATAAAAATGATTGGATTTCTAATATGATATTGGCTTCTAACCAATTCCTGAAGAGGATGTATATTTCTATTGTCTTCAATGTCAACCTGCTTCTTTGTTCATCAACCATTTGATCCTCAGTGTTGAAAGGCTGACTCAGATGATAATATACTAGCTTTTTGGGATAAGAGATCCCTTGCCATTCATACAAGTATGGAAAATGTATACTTATTAGCCTTTTACCAGTTCAAAATTTTGAACTCTAATCGATTGCTTGTAAAATTAGAAATGTGATAAGATTGCATGTAGTGAAAAAGTTTAGCTTGTATTATATTTTCACTACTCGATTGTGATCAATGTTGAATTCGTACCAAAGAAAATAGATCTCGTCTATCAGGAGGTCACGAACCACCTTTGCTGCTGCTATTTCTGTTGCTGTACTAAATGGTTTGATATTGATTGTGATGTAAACAGGTTGTAGATTGCATCCAAGTTATGGACGCGTACCTTTAATTTTTTATTTGCACTGTTAGTCATTCTAATCTTGGTGTAGAATTTTTTAAGATAGATATATATTCTACGTAAATTCATGTGGGAGGTACATCATTGTAGTAAAATAGGTTAGTATTTGAGAATATTTTTGTTGGGTCCGGTATTGCGGGCCAACCCGAAACCGAAAGAGTGCCGAAGAAGCTTCGTCAAGGCGGGAAACGTTTTGATTTTGGCGGGAATTAGTTCAATTTGGAGGGAAAATATTTGCCCCTTTTCCCAATAAAAGGGGAGGCCCTGCTCAGAAAAAGGAGGAAAAACGGAGAAAAAGAGGTTAGCACCGTCTGCAACTCTGACTGCTGGCGAGGACGGGAACTCTCTCTCTCTCTCTCTCACTCCCTCGCAGAGAAGGATCCCACCTTGATGGCGTTCTCTCTCTCTCTGCCGTCAACAGGCTGGGTGAGGCTCGGAGCTTCCAGTAGCAACACCCAGCCCCCTATCATCGCGAAAGAGAAGCCCAAGGTCCCTGATGATGGAACTGGGACTCCTAGCAACCAGATCTGGCGGTTCCTGCTCTCACCGCCGGCAGAACAGGACGCAGGCGCTTCCGGCGTCGGCATACGGCTCTTCCGTCCCCATCTTCAGAAACCAGGCCAGATCCTCTGTCCTCGTGGAACAGAGCTTGAAACCCTTCGAGCCTCAGTGCCCAACAATTCCTCTCCAGATCAGAGCCAATCGGAACCCGAGCTCACCAACGATGGAGTTCAACGGCTTTTTCCCCTAACGGGGCGGCGCAAGGCTCGCAACAGTGACCACCTTTCCTCCTCATGTTCCCACCTGAAAACAGAGCGTGAGACCCCCTTTTCAGGCGGCGGCCTGTCCTCACGGCAACGGCCTCCCGAAGGGAAAGCCCAGAGCTTCTTAACGACAGAAGAGCCCGAAAGTTCTCTCTTAATTGGAAATCCAAGGCTCTCAGCGGAATGAAGGGCAGGTCCCTGTCCCTGCCATGGCGCCCGTAACCATCTTCAGAATCCGGCCAAATGGGGCCGCCCAGTCCCCTGCGGGAGGCGCCCAAAGTTTACCGATGTTCTCGGTCAAGCCTGGCTCCGCAAAGCCCTCCGAGAGCATAACCCCGATGCATCAGCAGTGTGGCCGGGGAAGTCTCTCAAATGGCGCTCAACATCCTCGAGCAGAAAGAGTGTACGGCTCCTTAAGAAGCCGGCCAGCATTAGATCAGAACCCACGACGCCATTCCACGGTCCGCCCAGGAGGGACGACCAGGATCGCACGGCCCCCCTTTAATTGACCCGTTTGGCCGCGGTGAGGCCCGTGCCCGACGGCCCGCTAGGGCAATGTGGTTGAACGGGCCCATCGGGCCCCGCACTCGTTCCGGCATATTCCGGGAGATCTCCAAATATTACTGTGATCCACGATCACCTCCGAGCCGTTCCGCCCCTTGGCGGGCGCATCCCTAAGCCGCCCTCCGCGGGCACACTCCCAAGAGGGATTTCCTCTAAGCCGCCCATTGCGGGCGCACAGGTAAGCCGCCCTCAACGGGCGCGCCCACGGAGCTCATGCCTCCAATTACATCCCTCTCACACTCCCCTCATTCTCGCATCTTACGCATGCATTCATCCGTTTATTGCGGAAGATATCTGACTTGAGCGTCGAAGTGTCGGCGGGGGACAACCCCCCGTCGGCCTCTAACCTCTTGTTCGTTGTTTGTGTTGTGCAGGTTCAGGTTCAAAGCTACGGAGACCGGACCCTTCATCCGACGCCCCCGCGTGCGAAGGAATCTGAAGGCTCCCTAATCCGTACGGCAACCGCGGACCCGGGACGCAACAACAATTTTCATAAAAATATATCGGAAGGAGTAATGAATCAAATTTAGTGGAATGCTATGAATTTCCATAACAAATGTACAATTCTGATCAAATTTCTTTTTTATATTCTTATTCAAATTGTACCATAAAATCTATACTCAATTATGCAAATTTTTAGGGACCAAGGGCCAGTGGGGCCTTACCAATTAAAGAATAGGATAATCGAAACTTGAGTTATATTTATTTTCACACAATCAAAGACCTTACGCTACTATTTAAAACCCATAGGTAGACAGTCATACATATAACCATGTAAATAGGACCAAAAGCTGCTTTCATATGCGGATGATAGGTTCGAACCTCAATCATTATTATAATATACTAAGAAATGCCACAATATACTATCGCTGAATTTCTTACAATGGTCCAATGTATAAACAAACAAAAACTCTACACAAATTCANCATTGTAGAAAAGTGGGAGAGAGAGAAATTGTATGAAGATGAGGGGGGTATAAGGATATTTATTGTTTTTTTAAAGTTTTTTTTTTAAAATTTTTTTAATTAAAAAAATGAGGTAGTGGTCAGCCCAGAGAGCCAACCATTGCCGAACGATATGTGATCGTTTCAATATATATGTTTATATAACTTCATAGAACTATTTTTGAAAATCAGTTTTAGTAATTAATTGGAGATAAACTTCCTCCGCATGATCTGGTTGATAAAGTTGCTTGGGAGAAGAGGTTTTATTTGTTTGTTCTAAGATAAGAGTAGGATGATTTGTTAATTTAAGAATAAGTAAGCATGCGTCAAACTGTAGTTCTTTGATTTTTGATTCCTTTATTTAAACTTTAAGTTGTTTGATTTCTTGTTATAGTTATGCCACGATCTCAGGCCAAAAACAAATAATAAATAATGATAATAATTAAATCCATGAATTATTTCCTCAACCATAAAGGAACAAACCTAAATACAACATCCAATACCCGGTCAGACCTGACAAAAATCAAACCGCTGATGACAGTCATAACGACGGCTACAAGACCATTCTGAATTATCTATTCGGACTCCATAGTAATGACCATAACTTGCTACACAAAACGTAATGAAAATGACAATTTAATACCACGAAATCACAATGTCGACCCTACATAAGTCATACAATACCACAATCTTGATACTAAGGAAATCTGAAACAAGCCTCCATCATACAATTGAAATACAAACAAAAGTCGAAATGCAAATCTAAATATAATAAAATATAAATAAAATCTTCTAAACATTCTCGTTTGATTTCCTTGTAAGCAATTAATAACCCTCTAATCTGAAAAAGTGTTAGAAATAGCAAAATTATGAGTCAAAAATTCAGCAAGTATGTATATATATATAATCATAAATGCAAGTCCATAAATCAGAATGAAGAAATGAAAACAATAAAACATATATGAAAATCTAGTACAAGTCTAAAAATCCAAATTTGTCAAATATCCAATTGTATCAAATACTCAATTAACAAATATCCAAATATAATTTATACGCAAAATGTGACGGAACGGATTTTTTTTTTTTTTTGTCCTCAGAAGTTTTCGTCAAACAGAAACACAATTAACGGTCTATACATAAGGCAAGACTTCTGCAAAAGTTTCGGCAGAGTCTCCTTTGTAATCGGATGAAAAACCCAGAAATACAATCTTGTATAATCATCCATAACAAGCACACATCTATCCATTATCCATAATCTCCTACAACAAGCATACACGGGATCATAGGTGTCATCCATTGCACAAATCCATAAAAACATTAGCTACGCTAACAGTTCAATAACGAGATGCCGTCTAGAACCTGCACAGTAAATCCAGAGTATATAGCGGAAGTAAACTAATAACCTGCAGAAGCATAGCTTTTTCTTTTACTGACATACATATCATAAGTTTTTCATACAAAAATCTACATGTTCTATAACATCAATAAACATGAAATCGGTATACAAAATTACATTTCTAGTTAGGGGATTGCATCCACAAACTCTTCAAAAAGCGGCTCCACAATGCTCTAAGTTCTCAAAAACCTTCAAAAGCTTCTCTTGGTTTACTCCTTTTCATCAAGTAACAGCTCTACTGTCTCATCTGAAGGGGAAAAACACTAAAACAGTGAGCCGAGGCCCAACATGGTACATGCACATTAGCAGTGAAACAGTGATGCAAAATAGTCATGTAACTGTGCAGAAATAGAACGGAAATTAGAATGTACTCCAGCAAATAGAGAAATCATGCTTTGACCATATTATACTTCGGAATCAGGAATCAGTAGTCAAAAATCGGTGATCAGTAATCATTATAATCCAGAAAGTAGAATCAGAAACTTCTCTTTTATTCAAAACAGTACAGTAATCGGTACGGAATAGAAATCAGTACAATAATAACGGTACAGAACAGAATAGAATCAGAACAGAACGGTATCAGAACATAACAGTATAGACCTTGCCAGTATCCCCTACTAGCTGAGGGGGCGAATGATCGAAGATAGATTGTGTTCACTCCACACAATCCAATGCCAGTAACAGAAGTATCCCATCTCGATGGATCAGTACAGAGTGCCTTCCGAAGGTAGGCCGGTAACAGAATCCTCCTGACCGTAACGCCCCGAGGCAGGGCGGACCACAAATAACTCCATGGACAGAATTATCCTCGATTACCACCAAAAAGTCCTAAGACATGCCGGAGAACCTATCCGGACTGTAGTCAGTCCCGGGTCCTAAAATAACGGTAACGGAAACCATCTCTTTATCGAAAACCCCTTTTTCCAAAATCAGACTTTCACAATACACTTTCAGCACTTCTTTAAATCCACATGGAAATTTCGTCGGTATATGTTCATTTATATTTTAGAAAACAAATTATACTGGAAGTTGCACATCGATGTCAATTAACTTTCATATAACAGAAGCTACGATTAAAACTCATCAAAACCTCTTCATTTTCGTACAAAGGGCTTTGCCAAAACCGTCGGACTCAAATCGGTCTTTTACATGTACATTTTTCATGAAATTAAGGTCATGGATGCCAAGCATATACATTAAATCATGCAATTTACTCAATCTTCACAACATTTTCGAACTAGGGTTTCATCACATGCTTTCCGAGACAAATCGAACACTATTTTCATGTTTATTCACGAAATCGAAGCTAAATCTTGCAATAAACATGGATAAACATAAAATCCAACCGATTAATTAAAGAAATCATGCATCAACATCATTTTCATAACATTTCATCAAGTTTAATGCAAGTTTAAAGAAAAAGAAAAGGTAAAAACGAAAAACGACGTCCGAGGTACACTTGCCTGAGCTCGTTCTACCATTATTTTACCCGGATCGGATCGGAACGGTGGTCTCTCCCCTTTTTTCCTCTTCGTGCTTGCTGTTGTGCCTCAACTTCCTCTCTCTATAAACACATATCCTTTAATCGGCATTTAAACAAGGAAGTATTACATAATATCGTTCGAAGTTTTCGGAAGAGTAGTACCCATGTACAATGCACAGGAATAGTGCAAGTGAACAGTGTACATGTGCACGAATCGGTTGATTCTCGGAATTTCGGACATCCAACAGGTAACTTATCGAACCTAAGGCATGGGTAACTATAATCCCAAGTTAATTTACACATTAAACCCCAAATCGAAGACCAAACGGTGTCCGGGCATGGGTTAAGGGCTTTGCGAACGAATTTCCTTACATAACCACAATTTTTGATATTCAACAAATAAATTAACTTACCCAAGTCGTGCATAATCATAATCTAGTCTTAAATAAATCAAAAGCCCCAAAAATCAGAGCCTGAAACCACCCGGGCGCGGGGTTAAGGCTTCGCGAATGGGAATTCACATAATTTCACCAAATCGGGTACCCAATTGACAAATTAATTTACCTAGGGCGTGGGTATTGGTATTCTAGTCTCAATTTTTACAAAAGCCCCAAATATCGAGGACCAGAATCCACCCGATTGCACATGAACAGTACACGTGCGTGGGTGAGGTTTTTTGTGCAAAATCCGGTATAATTCCTCAAAGTTGGACATGAAATTCGTATATATGCACGGTAGAGTCATGGGCTTTACAAATACATACATACAATAATATTCAAAATGGGGTGTTCGAGGGTTGCATGTATGTTCCTCAAAGCACAAAACGTAAACAAAGTTAGAAGGAATCTAAAATAGACAAAAAATCAAGATTAACAATACTTTTATTAATCTTTAAATCTAACAGATCTAATAAAATGATACTTCAAAATCACCTTTCTTCTCTTCCTCTCTCTTCTTCCTCTTCTCTTTCTCTCTCATTTCTTCTCCTTTCCCGCAAAAAATTACCCGTACGGTGCAAGCGCTACCTTTTATAAACAAATAAGCACCCAAGTGCCAGTTAGGCATGTATTAGGCACCGTTTAAACCCTCAGACACGCATGAGTGTCGCAACCGACACAGTTCAAGTGTCATCATTCTGTTTGAAACACACGAGTACTCTAGTAGCACTCTTCAAGCCTGCACATTTTGCCCAAAATGTGCACGTATGTCTAACACACATCAGGCACTAGGCCTAATGCCTAAGTCCGATTTCTCACTAAATTTTTCATTATATAATTTTTTAAAAATTAATCCAAAATAAATTGATTACATTAGAATTAATAATTAGAAATCAAGCGTTACAAATTCTCCAATTGTAACTGGTTTGGGTAAAGATTGAATGGGGTTATTTTTCAAATATCTTGTAGAGTCTAAAACTTGGTATTTTTATTTTTAAAACAACAAATCTTTTAATTTTAAAAAATATTGGTGACATATATCAAGATCAGTTATTTTATCTATAATGTCAACAAGAAATACTTCTTCATTTTTTGAATGAAGCAAGTTTATTTGTTGAGTTTTACAATTACATAAATGCTAGAGTTGGTCTTTTTGTTCTGGTTTTGAATATGAAGAAGATGAATATCTGGTTTCATTTTTTTGTATCTCATAGATTTGATCATTATCTTCATTGTTATATTCATAATTGGAATAAGATGGTTCTTCAGTCATTTAGTAGCATGTTAACTAACTTATCAAGCAATTGTTCATCTTTGAACAATTAATAAATCTTCTTTTTAACTTCTACATTAGTCAGATTTATGACTAGGTCTTTGGTATTTTTAGCATATAATAGGTGGATGGTTGATAGCGATTATAAGATCATTAGGTGTTGTTGTATGGGTGTCTATTGCTATTATGAGTTCATTGGCATCAGTGATACTTATGAGAATGGATTTGTTGATTGTTGGTAGGATGGCATTGATGATAGTATTAAGATCTTTTCATTACTAAAAGCTTTCACTGCCGGAATTGAAATGAACCATTCTGGAAAGAACATTTTGTTGCTGGCCTCTTAACTTTATTTTCAAAAATAATTCTTTCCATCATTATTTGATTATTGCATTAATTATTTATTAGGCATACTTTGTCTGCATTTTGCTTATTTTCATCATTGGATAGCCTAGTTCTCCCTGTAGGTCACTTTGTGTCAAAGTGGTCCTGATTTTAGGGGTCTCGATTAAGGATTGTGCTAATTAAGCTTTGCTTAGTATGTAGTTAATGACATAATCAATTGTTCTTCAGGATTACCAATACGGGCTTAAAATATTGTTAAGACCAGGATTTTGATTGCATTTTCACATTGTTAAAAATGTTAATGTTATCAGATTCAGTAGTTTGAACATTTTCAGTGTGATTGAAAATAAAGTCTTTGCTGGTTGGAGAGAGTGAATTGTCCTAACAAAATTTAAGTGTACCAAAAAAATCAACAGCAATGAATCTACATGCTTGATGTCTGTTATGTTTGAATCAAATATGTTGTTGTAGCCATATCTAGTTCATGTAGGAGGTATAAGATTGCATATTCAAACTTACCATCTATGATCTGATCACGGTTGGATTCACAATTAAATGTTTCTGAAGAATTAAATTGATTTTCTTCATATTGGATATCAGGGGAGGTTAGCTGAAGATAATAATTGCAAGTATTATTGTGGTATCTTCTAAGCTTTGGAATATATCTTTGTTGAGTCTTGGTTTTATCTATTTCTAAATTTTCTTAAGATTGTGTATCATCATTGTTGTAATCTATAGTTTGAATTGTTTTCATTATAATATTGTGTCGTGAAGTTGAAGTATTGGAAGGGCTAATAGAGCATTGTTCAAAATTTTCTGTTATAGCTTGAAGTCATTAGTTTTCTTTTGAGGTAACCAAATAATATCTTTAGAAGGTAATTTATATGGTTCATTGAGTGATGGAGAAATATTATGGAAAAATTGAGTATTTACTTGATTATTATGTAGATAGTTTTCTATATGATTTAATTGCTTGGATATAGTATATAAAATTTTGAGCTTAATAATTATTTTGCTCATGTATTTTCTTAATGCTTTCTAAATTTGCTGTCTGTAAGATTACGATTTGATGCTTTCTTAAAGGGTGTTGCACCCACTGTTGTATTATCAATATTTAATTTGAAAGATGCTAATGGTAGATGAGTAGAAATTGTATTCTATTCTGATATTGTTGTCTGTTGATTAGCAATTCTAATATTTACGTTGATTTGAGATTGAGACATTGATTTGTTTAGTGAGGAGCCTTTCTTCTGCTACTCTAGCGGCTTCACTGGATACTGCTTCTCAGTCTCCTTTTGGCCGGGTCGGTTCATTGTCGGCTTTCCAAAAGGTGGTTGGGTCTTCTCCTCCTAGTGCTGCTGTTGACGGCTAGGCACTGGCTGAAGTTTTGAATATGAGTAATGCTCACCATCCTTTTCTTGGTTCCCAAGTTAATTCTCATGTGGGGTTGGGGGGGGGGGGGCATAAATCAGCCTTCTTGGTTCTCAATTGTCAAATGGGAAAGGTATTTAGGCAGCTTGTATCTTTAATACTTTCCCCTGCGGAAATTAAATGGTGATATCATAGAAATTACATGCCCTTGTGAGGTGCTTCAACAGGGGGGAGAAGGTTTGGGGTGCCACATTAATTGGATACTTTTATGAAAAACCCCCAAATTTTCACATTGTAAATTTCATTGCTTGGAAAATATGGGAAGATTTGGAATAAGTCATTTGGTTGAAAATGGCAATGGTTTCTTCTTTCGCTTCTCCTCCAAAGAGATGATGGATAATTGTCTGGAGAATGGTCCTTGGGCGTTTGCGGGGAGAACATTGTTTTTTAAATGATGGAAACCAGGGATGGCGTTGCATAAGGAGGAATATAAAACGTTCCCGGTTTGGATCAATTTATTTAATGTGCCTGTGGAGTTTTGGATCCTCTTGGGTCTTAGCTGGATTATGAGTGCTGTAAAGAAACTGATTCAACTGGACACCGGTACTGCTAGAATGAAGCGTATAAAATTTGTTAGAGTATGTGTGGAGGTAGAAGCTACTGCATCTCTACTTTGAAAAGTTCGGTTGAACATAGGGCGATGTTCAGAAGTGGGGAAGCTGCAAATTGTTGAGGTAGACATTGATTATCAATGGAAGCTCATTTGGTGTGGCATTTGCCAGCAAATTGGTCATAGTAATACCCAGTGCAAGTTGAAGAGGATATACTGCCCTATGGGTTGGCTACTTTCAAATACCCACATGCACAAGGCTAAATTGGGTATAAAGGAAATGGTGCATTATTCTATAGATAACAATCGCTATGCTATGGATGATGTTTTGCCTACTACCAATGCTTTTGAAGCCCTCCAAGATGGCAATAAAGTGTGCTCCTCAAATGGTCCTTTAGCTAAAGCTTCAGTTTCAAATTCTTCTCCTTGTGAGCAGGGAAGGCTCCCTATCATTGAAACTCCTACAGATGTTGATGCTGCGATCACTATGCCTCCTAATTTTGATATGCAACCACCGATGACCTCTATGGAACAGGGTTTATTGGCTGGTAGGCCAAATGATATCCTTCATTTCAAGTGAGTGCTGCCACAGTTCAAGAGATGGACTACAGGTGCTAGATGGAGCGGGTGCCAGATCCTGATGGGGGGCAAGGGGGCGATGACATTGAAGGCCAGCAATCCAATACATTAAAGATTTCCCCACTTCAAGGTGGTTCTGCTGTTCAATTTGCCACCTCCAATATTCTCTTATTCTTAACGTTGGAGGTTCCTCTAAGCAGGATAAACCGCTAAAATCAATACTAAAAAACCCAAAGGGGCCTAAAAGAAAAGCTTCCCCAACTACTCATCCTCATAATTAGTATCACATGCTGGAATGTCCGTGGGCTTAATGACTGAATCAAAGCTCATGAGGTTAGACAATTTATCTTTTCATCATGCTCTTTCATTGTTGGATTAGTTAAAACAAAAGTTAGAGAGAGTAATGCTGAGCAGATGATCAAGAAATTGATACGTAGCTAGAATTGGGTTATGAATTATTCGGCAACATCTATAGGCCGTATATGGGTTAGCTGGGATGGAGAAATGGTGGATCTGGATATGCTTTCCAAAGATGATCAATTTATTCACTACAAAGCCCACAACAAAATTTATCATAAGGTCTTTTTTGTTTCCTTTATTTATGGGTTGAATTCAGAGATTGAGCAGCGTGTTCTTTGGAATAGCCTCCAAGTTATAAGTGATCAGGTTCTTGAGGTGCCGTGGGTTGCTTTCGGAGATTTTAATGCAATTAGACCACCTTCTAAGAGCTTGGGTGGCTGCTGGAATGCTAGGAGCTTCCCGGATTTGAATCAATGTCTCGCTGACTATGAGTTAAATGACTTATGTCACGATGGTGCCTTCCATACTTGGAATGATGGAAGAGATGCAGCTATTTGTATCTATAGGAAATTGGACAGAATTGTTGTAAATGGCACTTGGCTATTGGAATTCGATATATATAAAGCCTCCTTTTTCCTAGCAAGAATATCAGACCACTCTCCTTTTGTTCTTTCCCTGGTGGTCGTGGATCAATTGAGGAAAGGTATGTTTAGATTTAACAATTCTCTCACTAAGCATCAGCAATTTTTCCATATTGTTCGAGAGGCCTAGCAATGTGAGATGCAGGGTGTTCTGATGTACCAGCTTATAGCCAGGTTGAAGAACACACGAAGACTTCTAAAAAATCTGAATGTCCAAGATGGTAATGTTTTGGAGAAGGTAGTTAGATCGCGGAAGGCGTTGGAGGAATATCAAAAGGCTACTTTCATCATCCAAATAGAGCAAGAGCTGATGAGGATAAGAAATACAAAACTATCGACCATCGTGCCTTGGGACAGGAACTTGATTTTATTCAGTACAATGCTAAGATCAAATGGCTCTAGGAGAGTGACCAATGCACCAAGTTCTTCTTGCGTTCAGTCACAGGGAATTGTAACCACAATGTAATCCTCTCTTTGCTTAAAGAGGATGGCATACCTACTAGCAGTTTAGGTGAGGTCTAGAAATAGATAGTTGCTCATTTTATGCAAATTCTGGGGATGGTTGTGCTGATGCTCCCTTTGGCAAGGAAACACTTCATCCATTCATCCTGCATACTAATCCTGATAACCTTCGAGAGTCTCTTCGCTGCCAGGTGAGTGATAAGGAGGTTCGGCAATCTTTATTCTTCATAGGTGACTGCAAAGCACCATGTCCAGATGGGTTCTCGTCAAAGTTTTTTAAAGAGGCATGGCACATTATGGGTCCTTAGATTATTGAGGCGGTTTAGGATTTTTTTCAGTATGGTTACTCCTTAGGCAAGTCAATGCTACCATTATTAGCTTGATTCCAATGGTATCAAATCTATACTCTCATATGTGGTTGATCACTGTCAAACCGCCTTTGTAACAAGGAGGCATATTGGTGACAATATTCTGGTTTCTTAAAAACTACTTCATAAGTACTATTCTGGCAATGGTGTTCCCCGGAGTTCTTTGAAGGTGGACCTAATGAAAGCGTATAATTTGGTCAAATGGAATTTTCTGATTGCTACTTTGGAATTGATCGGCTTTCCTCCCCAAATGGTTACTTGGATTTATCAATGCATTACCACCACAATCGTCTCTATTAACATAAATGGAGAATCAGTTGGGTTGTTTAAGGGAGCAAAGGGACTTAGGGTGATCCACTATTGCCATACCACTTTGTGCCAGCTATGGAAGTACTTCATAGAATCATTGAAATGAAGACTCATTGGAATAGCGACTTTAAATACCATTAGAAATGTGATCGAACCCATATAGTAATGCTTGCCTTTGCGGATGATCTTCTCTTCTCCAAGGCGGATGCAAATTCTGTAAGACTACTCCTTGGCTGCCTTAAGGAATTCGAACTGCTTTCGGGGCTTTCAACAATTAAAGATAAAGCGAATTATTTATATATACAACAGATGAGAACACTGTATACGACATCAAAGATATTATGGGCTACAAATAGGGGCAGCTCCCGGTGTGATATTTGGATGTCCCATTCATTGCCACTTAGCTCTCAAAGAAAGATTGTAAACCTCTTTTGAATAAAGTGGTGAGGGTGACTTCTTGGAAAAATAGATGGTTGTCCTTTGGCGTTCGGCTTTAGCTTATCTTTTCCATTCTATCAACAATTCATCTCTATTGGGCTTCGATCTTCATCTTACCTAAAGCTGTGTTGAAGAAGATACTGTTATATTCGCCGATTTCTTTGGCATGAATCCATGGAAGGAAAAACTGCAGCAAAGGTAGCCTTGGAAGACGTTGGTAATGCAAAGGATGAAGGTGACTTGGGACTCAAAAGCCTCCTTGCTTCTAATAAGGTATTAATAAGTCACCTTCTATGAAGAGTCATCGCCAAAGATCCTGCCTTAGTGTGGTATTCATGGATTCACACCTATCGAATTAAAGATAGATGTATATGGACTATCAAACTTCCTGACTCAGCGGCATGGAGTTGAAAGATTATGAAGCTACGCCTTGCTCTTCGGCTCAGGATACGCCATCACATTGGAGATAGTGCTGGGACTTTTCTATGAACTAACAATTGGTACCCGTTGGGGCCACTATATAATAGATACTCAGAGAGACTAATGATTATCACTGGATTATCCCGGGACACTAAAGTTTAGGATATTATTAGTCATGGAATGTGGAAGTGGCCTAATTAGTTCTATGTGGAAGTGGCTAGCATTTTGGACATGTCAAATTACTATGCGAATGCATCCCGAAAAGATGAGATCAAATAGTGTGATAGTCAAGCTGGCGTTTTCATGGTGAAATCATCCTACAAGATATTCTAGGGTTCCAAAGACAAAGTGGTGTGGGGCTATCTTATATGGGGCCCTCAACATATCCCGACATATACCTTTATTCTGTGGTTGGCTATTCGGAGGAGATTAAGCACTTTGGACTGTATTAGTATCTTCATTCAACAACCTAATGCGTGTATACTTTGTAGCAATGGGATTGAAAGCCATAATCACTTATTTTTCAAATGCCCCTTTTCAAATGACTTGTGAAGGATGATGTGTTGCTGTGTGGGAACTAGTCGGCTGTACAACGACTAAAACTCAAATATAACATGGGCGGCTCTCAAATGGATGGAAAAGAACATCAAAGCATACTCCCGTCGGCTCACACTAGCAGCTATAGTGTACTTTATTAGACGAGAGTGCAATCAGTGAAATTTCCTAAACTCTTCACCGAGGGATGAGACACAACTAGTTAATCTGATCAAAGCCACAGTTAGACACAAGCTAGAAGCAATTTTTATTGGGCAGAATCAGTGCAACCAATCTATCATAACAAGATGGAGTCGTCCTTAAACATGTATTAGTCAGAAGTAAATTTGATTCTATCTATTTTTTGTTTTGTCTGTATGGCATGTAATGTGAAGCTCGGGGTATGCCCTAACTTATATGCTCTTATTCCATGGTTGTAATGACCTGGATTTAGAATATAGATTGTGTAAATTTTTTTATCTCAATATACACATTACTTACCAAAAAAAAAAGACATTAATTTGTTTCTATCTGCATAAGGAAAGAACCATTCAAAAAAATGGAATATTAGTTTCTAAACAAATATTATAGGACCCATTTGCTCAAAACAAAATTCAAACCATATAAAAGCAATTTGAACAAGAAGTATGTGCTAATCTTCCCAATGCCTTTTGGGATAGAAAATAGTTTTATGTTAATCTACCATTTGAGAAACATTTTATGAAAGACAACTCTACCTTGTCTAGGTATTCCACAATTTCATGTATTTTTGATAGTTGCAATAGATGCATCCGATATTGGATATGAAGACATACTAAAACAAAGAATAGAGTCTAATTCATGCATTGAAATCATGCAATTTCACTTTGGACTCTGGCTCGGTCTACAAAAAAATTATTCATCTATCAAAAAAGAAATTTTATCTATTGTTTTGTATATCTTTAAATTTTAAGATGATTTATATAATTAAAAACTTATTGTTACACATTGATTATAAAGATGTTGATGTGTTCCCGGTTCCCAGTTGTAGTATGGATTAGAGAGTCTTTCAATTTTCTGCAGTAGGTCGATTTGGATTGGGTCCAGCCTCCATTGCTGTTAACTTAGAACCTGGACATTACAAACTACAAATAAAATGTCAAAGGACGATGGGAGATTGTCCCACCGTAAATACTCCGATGCTGAAGACAGAAATCTTCCGCTATAGGCTGAGGGATGCACGCTTTAAGGTAAACGTGACAGGAGTGCAAAGATGCTGGGATGAGGGGAGCGTGAGTAAGTTGTGTTTGGAGGGCCAGGCTCCGGAAGTTGCACCGCTATAGGTGGCTTACTAACTCCGTTGTGAAATGACGGTGGCTCGAGGAAAGAGAGCTGGTTCTTGCTCCTCGAGAAGGAAGGGTGAAAGATCAAACACTTGATCTCTAATCACCGTTTTTTCTTAAGGTTGGGCTCTCCTCCTCCTTGCAGGAGAAGGTATTTATATGCTCCCTCTGGGAGGCTTTTGGAGCCAAAACTTCCCGACAAGTGGTTTGCCCAAATTCATCAGCCGCTGTATGCTGGCGGTGGCCAGCGGCGTTAGTTGTTACCTAACAGGGGCAAAGGGGACTGTCGTCGGGCGTGAACCACGCTTGATCTGTTGCTTGCGCAGAGATTGGTTGAGTAGCTGTGAGGACGGCATGCACTATGGCTTGCAACGTTGACCTTTTCCCTCATTGGCTGGCATTTTCTGAGTTGGCTCCCGCCATCTGTAGTCGCCTTAGCAGGTGGTGAAGGTGCGCTGATCGGTTGCTTACATGGGGCATTACATGGGTTGCATGCTAGGACCCTCTGAGCTTCATGGGAAGGTTTGGGCCTCACTGCTTAGTTGGGCTCGTGCCCCTTCGATTGGGCCTCACCGTTATTGGCCCAATCTGAGTTGGACCCAACACCCCCATGCCCGGGGACAGCCCATTGTCGACGCCAGGGATGCCCATGATAGGTCCAACTGGCCATCCGCATAGGCTTTCCTCGAGATGCGCTGGTTTTCGTCCCATTATGGCGCCGTTCCTTCTCCGTGCAAATGTGTTGCCTTTCAGAGGTGGTGTAAGGATCCGGAGCTCTGTTAGGAAAGATTCGCCCTCTATGGTCTTAATGGCTTTCCTATTCCTTGATAAATGGCCATCGGGTGGCGCGTCCCTTTGGAAGCTCATCGGGTATTGGCTTGGCTATAAATTGGAGAGTTCTCCAGTTGGGGTGACCCTCGCTTAGCCATTCGTTAGAGAAGTGATGCAAGGTCCTTGGCATGCCTCGTGCCTTGTGGGGTTTCGTAAAGGAATTGGATGGATTTGCGGGAGATCTGATACTGCTGCTGAAACCTGTTGTCTTGCCCCTTATGTGGGCTATTCCTCGTCGTAACAAGGATGGTCCGGCCACCCTACTGCTGTCATGTGCCTCCTCCTCAGCTAGCCAGGACTCCAGTCCGTTGGTGGGATGCAACGAGGATGGCATGCTACTTTTGGGGATTCTGCTCCCTCAATAACGTGCCTTCGCCTTCTCTTACCGCGGCAGGTGGTTCATATATGCTACCCGGAGAGGAGGTGGAACCTAGAGTACCCTTAGGGCACGCGTGAGCGAGTCACAACCCCATCGGGATTCCTGATTGATTCCTTCCCTTTGCTTGAAGTGGTCCTTGTTGTGCCTTCAGCGGGGGGTAGGCATCGGTGACACCCGTTCGGGGGCAGAATCGGCGCTGTGGTGATGCTACAGGGGTGAGCTAATGTGCTCACGTTCCCCAGGCTAGTTCTTCCCAATAGTGACGTTTGCCAGAGCTTCTTGTGCTCTGCTGTACTTTTGCTTATTCTTACTTTTGCTGATGTAAATTTTGTACTTTATAAAGAATAACTTCAATGAATAAAAGCAGTAGTTTACCTTTTATATTTATCGTCATCGAATCTTCTTTTTGTCATTTTGCACGTTATGACTCAAGGGGATTTGGGCCCTCTCGCCGCCATACATGCGCTGTTGTTTTCTTACGAACGTCCAACCGTCTTCTGCTGTCCCTGCCATGGCCATCCCTCGAGCCTGTCCTTGGTCCGTCGGCGGGACAGCCTAGCTAGATCCTTCTATGAGCTGGCGCTGTCAGTTGCAAGCCTGGGCTGGTTGATCGGCGTCGATGGAGAGTGTGTCACTCAGGGATGGCCTGCATTTAATGCATAGGAAACCGCAAGGCTGTCACATCATAATGGCCCCCCTTGGAAAGGCGCGATGTTCTAGGGCGCTGCCACGTGGGAGGATTTTGTTAGGCAGTAGAGCACCTCCCTTTAGTTAGACAACGCCGCTTCTTTAGAGAACTTTTGGCTATTTAAGTGCCAAAGATCTCTCCACTCCAGATTTTGCACCCCTTGGTTGCTTGGAGACGCGAAATCCCGACCTGTGGTTGTTTCCTTCCTTCTTTTCTTCTTTTTGGTGACCCTGATGGCAAGGTTGTCTTCTTCTTCGAAGCCTGAACCTCCCACCGTGGAATCTCGATGGGAAGAGCAAGCGTTGAGGGGCCATGATGAGGTTGTGCCTTCTGCGGCGGCAGCGGAGGGTTGTAACTCGGAGCCTTCAGTCATCGCGCCAATGAGGTTCCTGAGGGCACTGTCGGGCTTTGAATCTGACGGGGCATCCAACATCTCGCAGCGTCGAAGGCCTGGGGGAGCTAGTACATCGCTCCGTCGTGTCCTGAGGGCAGTGGAGGATATGGAGGCCCGGGTGCAGGTTGCTGTCGGAGAGGTCAAGCAGACACAAGTCCGAGCAGCTCACTTTGAGCAAGCATGGTTGGAGGCGGAGGCGAGGGCGTCACGACTGGCCGACGCCAACGCACAGGCTCAAAATCGAATCGCTGCTCTTCAGGAGGAGCTCAAACAATGTCGGGCACAACTCAGGTAGGAACACGTCATCCACACACGGCAGGAGGCTGAGCTAAGATTGAGAATTCGGCCAGAAGAGCTGGCTCCCTTGCTAGAAGGGAGACTCCAGGATGGTATTCGGCTTAGCCGAAGAATAGCTTTGTTGGCGGTGTTGGGTTTTTGCATTGGCCTTTTGGATTCTTGAAATTCAGGCACCAGGGCGTGCTCGGAACTGACTTGACTCCCGATCCTGTTGAACCTAGAGGGGGCATATAGTTTTATTTCTACGGCGATTGGTCGTCTTGTCCTCTAAAGAAACCTTATTAGTGAAATTACTCAATGAAGTTCTTTTACTTAACTGAACAATTTGTTCATTGCAATTTGTTGCGCTCAGATGATTTGCTTGCCCTTCCGGTCTTGAATTCTGGAAGGGTTATCGGCATTGCTTCTCATGGTCGGAATCGTCGCATCAAATGCGAGAGAGCGACGGCATGCTATCTTATTTAGAGATAATTCCTCAACTATCCGAGGACATAGTTATGTTTGAGGATATTAATTGAATCCAGTAGAATGACTAAAATATCTCCGAGGCTTGACTTTAGTCTGTGGATAATCTTGAATCCAGCGGAATGACTAAAATATGTTCGAGGATATTACTTGAATCCAATGATGTGGCTAAAATATCTTTGAGGATATAACTTTAGTTCGCAAATATTCTTGAATCCAGCGGAATGACTAAAATATGTCCGAGAATATTCTTTGAATCTAGGGACTTGGCTAAAATATCTCTGAGGACATAACTTTAGTCTGTGGATATTCTCGAATCCAGCGGAATGACTAAAATATGTTCGAGGATATTACTTGAATCCAGTGATGTGGCTAAAATATCTCCAAGAATATAACTTTAGTCTGCTGATATTCTTGAATCTAGCAGAATGACTAAAACATGTCCGAGGATATGGCTTTAGTTCAAGTCGCTAGCATGCGCCGTCAACTGAGACATTAAATGCGATTGATATCGTCTCGAAAAGGTAATAGCCATTATTATTCTCTGCCCAGTAAAAGGCTAACACGTGCCTTGACTATGATGAGGTGCGTCTTTTGAATTCAATTGATATCTCAAATCCCTTATTTGTTGGGATTTAGCTCGATTGTGCTGCCTTTCTCCATAAACACTTCGAACTTCCATCTTCATCTCACCTTGTTCTTCCTTAGGTTTCTCTACAATGGCTCCTGGAGTTAAGCATATCGCCTCTTCTATTTCTCACAAAGATGTTAAGACCATTCATGCCAGATACAAAATCCCAAGTTTGTATGCCTTCTTGATACCCAGTGCGAATGATAGGGCTTGCTCGCCTCCAGATGGGTTAGTCACCATTTACGAGACCCATTTGAAAGGAGGTCTTCGATTTCCGATGGCGCTGAAGCTTTACCAAATAATAAAGGCTTTGAAAGTTCCAGTTGTTCGGCTACAACCAAAGGTCGTCAGGTATCTAGTTTATCTTTGTATCTTTGCACGCTGCCATAGCAAAGTTTTTGATAGTGTGGCAGTCAAAGTTATTTTGAGGTTTACTTATAGGCAGGATTGGATTATAATCTCTTCTCGCCCTGAGTTTGTCGTCATTAGTGGGGGTAATCCCGACTCCACCAATTGGTGGAAGAATAGATACTTCATCCTTGCTGTTCCTTCTGAGTAGGGAGTTTTGAACGAATGGGGAAACGTAGCATCAGGTATTTGCATTAATGCTACAAAGCAGGAAAGAGAAGTAGCAAAGGAATTTACTGGTTTAGTTTTAGCTAACCTCTGTTCTTTTATTGAGAATGAAAAGAACTGATCGTTAAGGAGCGAGGCCTTTGAAAAGGCCAAGTGGAATTCTCAGCCTAAGGGCTCAAAAATTCCCACTCCCTCAATGGCTAAGAAGAAGAAAATCAAGAGAAAAGAAAGGCCACTGAGGATAGCAGAGCCGTCCGACAGGGAAAAGAAGAGCCATCAAACGAAGACTAGAGCTGAGATTTCCTCTTCCGACGACGATGAAGCCATCATTGGCCAACTGGTGAAGAGGAAAAGGTCCGCAGAAATGCGCACAGTTCAAGGCATTGAGGTGGTTGGATCCTCAACAGTTAGTGAGTCTATGGCCCACTCTTTTTTAATCGAGGTCATAGACGTGGGGCCCCTTGTTCCTTCAACCTTTGAGGAGACCATGTCCAACCTTCCAGCCACATTTCTTGGAGAAATCTCAGATACAATTATTGAAAATCCGACTGAGGACATAGCTGAGGCACCGGCCGGCATGTTGGGATAGAGGAAGAAATAAGGGCAACTGAAGTGCCCCGTTCTGAGCTTCCCTGCCTCACAGTCTAAGTATATGTGGAGAGGGATATTTTATTTGAGACCCTTTAGATGGCCATGACTGAGGACATTTTGGAGAGGACTGAGGCTTCATTTGATGCATAAGTAGAAACTGGGGCCATGGATCATTCCGAAATAGTTGAGCCCCCAGTGTCAGTTGTTGATGAAGCAATTCATGAGTTCGAGGTCATGGTTGAGGCTCATGAGGCCGAGGAAATTGTTGAAGCTCACAAAGCCGAGGAAGCTGTTGCCGTTGTGGATGTGGCCCAAACGTCGGGACGTTTGGAGCCCGATGCCAGAGAGAGGAAGAATTACCAAAGAGATCTCCTTTTTCAAAGGTACTTTTCTCAGCGTTTTTAGATCTCTCACTTTAACTAAGGCTCTACTAACTTGCTTTTTCCTTGCAGCTACATGAGTGGGTTGGCCGATTTACTCTAATTATTGATGAATCCGCCCAATCTTACATAGACTTGGACACCTTCAAGGCTTTAGAAGAGGGTGCCAACCGTCTCAAGCGTGAGCTCACTGAGGCTAAGAATAAGATTTCTTCGCTCGAGGAGTTGCTGAAGACTCACCAACAGCAGCATGCTTCCCTTTGGAACATATTTCTTCATTTGGAGGACGAGCTCAGGACCTCAATAAAAGCTGCGGACATCAAATCTGCACTGGAAAAAAAGTACTGTGACGGCATTGGAAGGCATCATTCGAGGAATGCCAGTGCTGAATGCAAATCAGATTTGATTGGCTACCTGGAAGACAATGAGACTCTGGACCCTTTTGAGTTAGGACCTTCCGGGACTTAAAATCTTTTTTTTTAAACGTATATATCCATCATATGAATAAAATACATTCTTTTAATTTGGTCTCTCTTTCTTTGGATTGCTCGTAGGCTAAGGTTCCTTTTCGGACACATCACAAGGATGTTTTATCCCTTATGAGTGACATGTCTGAACCCAGCGACCATATTTGGCTGATGATGCTTCCTCTAGGGTCTCTGCAGTCGTGTCATTTAAGCTCAAGTTTTACGACTCAACCTCTTATGAGTTGCTTGGTGCTCTTGCCAAGTTTTAAAGTCCGACTTCTAGTGAGCCGCTCGGTCTTGCCGAGTTTTGCCAGCTGCTCTAGGGCAGCTCCGGGAACAAGCGAAGAGGAAAACTCCACTTGAGTTAGGAGTAGCCTAGGCTATGTAGTTTTATGAAATGACATACAAACACTCAAATGAAATACAAGACAGAATAAATAAAAAGAATCTATTTTATTAATTAAAATGTGATACAAGCACATCAAATGATTCATTCACTTTACCTAGCTACTCGTGCATTTACTGATAATATTTATTGAGGTGAGATGCATTTCACATCCGAGGAATTAGTCTACCTTCTTGGGTGCGTAATTTCTATGCCCCATTTCGAAAGATGGCCGAGATTCGGAACGACCCTTCTCAATTTGGAGAAAGCTTGTTCCAGTCGGTATTCTTTCCCGTTGCCTTAATACTTCGTAGTACTAAGTCTCCTATTTTAAATTGACGTGCTTTTACCATCTTATTGTAATATCTTGCAATTCTTTGCTAATATGTCGCTATTCGCAATCTTGTCATATCTCTAGCCTCCTTGAGCATGCCAAGGTTCTCCCGCAACCTTTGTAAATTGTTGCCTGGGTTGAAACTTTCAGCCCGGAGATTGGGCAGTCCGACCTCTACTGGAATAACTACCTCAACCCCATAGTATAGGCTAAAGGGCGCCTCTTTGGTTGGTTTTCTTGGTGTTGTTCTATATGACCATAAAACTGATGGAAGTTCATCTTCCCATGAGCCCCCAGTATGCTCCAACTTTGTCTTCAATCCGTATAGTATCGTGCGATTGGTAACTTCCATCTGTTCGTTATTTTGCCTGTATGCAATTGACGTGTGGACTAACCTTATCCTTAGGTTTATATAATACTTGGTAAACCGTTTACCAGTAAATTGGGTCCTATCATCAGTCACAATACATTTTGGAATACCAAACCTACACACGATGCTTTGACGGACGAACTCTGTAGTATTCTGCTCGATTATCCGAGCTAATGGCGTAGCCTCAATCTACTTTTTGAAATAATCGATCTCGACAAAGATGAACTTTCTCTACCCAGAAGATATTGGAAACCGTCCGAAGATGTCAAACCCCAATTGTGCAAATGAGTAAGGTGATTGCAAAGCTTAAAGCTCCGTGTGAGGCTGATGGGTGAGGTTCCCATGGACTTAGCAATTTTTGCACTTCCGTGCGAAGTCTATGGCGTCGTACTTCATAGTTGGCTAGTAATATCCTTGCCTCATCAGCTTAAAAGTGTGATTTTTGCCCCTAATGTGGGATCCGCAAATATTGAGGTGCACTTCTCCGAGGGCATAATCAGCCTCTTCCGGAGTAAGGCACCGTAAGTATAGAGCAGAAAACCCACAGCGATATAACTGGCTGTCTATGATAGTATACTAACCCACTATCTTTTTCACCTTCTTGGCCTCATTTAAGTCTTCGGGCAATATTCTGTCAAACAGATACCTTAAATAGGGAGTCATCCAATTCTCTGCATTAGCTATCTGCATAACTTCTGGTTCATGATCCTCTATACTGGGATTTCCGAGGACCTAACCCATTCCTCGGGCATACTGCTCAGGGTCTTTAACCGTTGCTGCCTTTGCCAACAAGTCAGCTGTGCCGCTTTCTTCTCTTGGAATATGGACCATTTTCACATTCTCAAAGGCCGAAGTCAAACTTTGGACCTTTGAGAGGTACTTAGAAAGCTGTGGGTGGCTCACTTCAAAATTTCCCTGAACTTGGTTAATGACCAATTCCGAGTCGCCATAGACAACTAGGTTTTGGCCGAGCATTCTTTTGCTAACCGTAGCCCTGTAAGTAGTGCTTCGTATTCCGCGACGCTGTTTGTTGTTGGGAACCTGAGAATCATTGAATATTTTATCTCTAACCCTTCAAGTGTTCTCAACACAATGCCAGCACCACAACCACCTTTCATTGAGGAGCCGTTCACATGCAAAGTCCAAACTTGAGAGTTGAGCGGTTCCTCAGCGTTGCATAGGTCTGATATGTCCAGAGTTAAGTTTGATGTTTCAACAATAAAATCCGGTAAGGCCTAACCTTTTAAAGCAGACCTCAAATGAAATTCTATATTAAACTCACCCAACGCAATAGTCCACTTAACCAGCCGTCTTGACATATCAATGGAAAGAAATTATAAACTATTTAGAAATTGATATTCCATTTTTTAAACGGTTTATTCCTTGTGCCTATAGAAACAAATTAATGCCTCAATCTCAAATCAATGTAAATACTAGAATCACTAATCAATAGACAATAGTATCAAGACAAAATCTTCTACTCATCCACCCTTAGCATCCCTCAAATTAAATATTGATAATACAACGGTTAGTGCAACACCGTTTAAGAAAGGATCGGATCATCTTCTTATGGACACATCAAATTTAGATGGCATTGAGAAAACATACGAGCAAAATAATTATCAAATTCAAAATTTATATACTATATCCAATCAATTAGATCGTGTAGAAACCTATTTACATTATAATCAAGTAAATACTCAATTTTACCAAAATTTTTCTCCACCACTCTGTGAACCTTATACATTACCTTCTAAAGAAATTATTTGTTTACCTCAAAAGAAAACTAATGACTTACTTGAAGCTATAACAGAAAAATTAGAACAATACTTTAACACATCTTCTAGTGCTTTGACCTTACAATCTAGTATTATAATGCAAACATTTCAAACTGTTGATAACAATAACAATAATTCATAATATCAAAAAACATTAGAAATTGATAAAATCAGGAGTCAACGAAGACATACTCCAAAACTTAGAGGATTCCACAACAATACTCGCAATTAAAATCCTTAGTTAATTCCTTCTGATATCCAATATGAAGAACGTTATCAAATTAATTCTTCAAAAAATTTAATGGAGAATATATCTATGATTGGAATATAGATGGTAAGTCTAAATATGAAATCTTATGCCTCCTACATGAAATAGGTATGCCTATGATAGTTTATTTGGTTCAAAAAATAATTGATCAATAGGAATGCAGATTCATTGTTGCTGGTTTTTCTAACACAGTCAAATTTTGGTAGGACAATTCACTCTCTCTAGCCAATAAAGACTTTATTCTCAATTATACTAAAACTATTCAAACTATTGGAAATGATGACACTACTACAAAAATACTATTGAAATCCTAGTCTTGACAATATCTCAAGCCTTTATCATTAATCTTAAAGATGAATTATCTAGTTCTAAATTAGTACTCTCCAATTAAGATGCCTCACACTTCAATACTTTAGATGGTATAAAGAGCTTTTTTTTACTCATATATTTCACCATTGAGATTGCAATTAACTATTTTGGTTATAACATTTTGTTGCTGGCCTACTGACTTTATTTTCAAGATAAATTCTTGCTAAATTATTTGATATTTCTAGAGGTTTTTCCATGTCGTGAAGTGACATGATAATTGGACGACTCTTTGCTTTTATAAAAAAGGGATTATAACTTTGCCAAGAATACAAGGGGCAACATAAATTTCACCGAGACAACCATCAATTTAAACTCCAAATGGGTACCTTTTGTCAACAATATAGCATAGACAAAATCAGGGCACCCTTAAGAACTAAAACCTCTCATCGGCATCACCGCAGCCATCCTACCAACATTCAACAATCCCTTCATAGGTATCATCAAAGCCAGTGAACTCATAATAGTCATAGACACCCATACAACAACAATCAATGATCTCGCAATCGCTTTGGGTCGTGCCAAGCATGACCCAATCGTGCTGTTGGTCGACACGGCATGCGGGTCGGCCATCCCCCGGCTTGGTACTATCCACAATATTGGGCCGTGCTAGACACAACCCAACATTATTCAAATCGAGCTGTGTAAGACCATGTCATGGGCAGCATGACCCTTTTACCATAATTATATAGATGTTTCCTTTTTCAAATATGTGCATTCTCTTTTTCCTTCCCTTTCTTTTGACTTTGTGTCTAAGGCTTTTTCTCTTCTGCTTCCTCTTTTTACTGCTTTCTTCTTCAGTCATATCTTCTTTTGTCGTTGGCTTCTACCGCATGGATTAGATCTGTAAATATATGTGCTACACCCTCACCCTCTGCCACAGGACATGTGGCTTGATCCATCTGTCTCTCCTTCTTCATATCCACTATCAGTGCACGCTGTCATTTTTTTTAGACCCGTTGCACTACGTAGTGGTACTTATCGGTTTACAACTTACCCCATCCCTAATGTTATGTCTAATAATTTCCTATAGTCCCCCTCTTCATCTTTCATTGCTTCTTGTTCTTATGTCTTTGTGCCCAAATTTGTTAGTGAGGTCCTTTGCCATCATGGTTGGTATGCTCCTATGCTAGATGAAATATCAGCGTTAGGCTCTATGTTGTGAGGGGATTCAGTTGATCTCTCCCGTGGTATGTTCACAGTTGGTTGTGGTTAAATATATATTGTCAAGGTTTCTCTTGATAAAACCATGAATTGCTTTAAGGCACGCTTGGGCTAAGGGATTTACCTGGGTTTATGGGCTTGATTTTATGATATCTTTTCTTCTGATGCCAATATGTTTTTTGTTTGTATATTTTTTCATTTGTTGCTATGTGTGGTTGGCCCTTATATTAGTTAGACATAAAAAAATGATTTCTTAATGGTGATTAGGAGGAAGGAGATTATATAAAGCAACCAGTTGTGTTTGTTACTCAAGGATAGAGTATGATTTTTGTGTTGATAATATATTCATTGCTGTAGATGATGTGGAAACTATGAAAGAGTTAAAGTTGTTTTCTAAGAACAATTTCAGAGTAAAGACTTGGGACACTTGAGGTACTTCTTGGGGATTAAAGTTATATGGTCTAAACCAGGGTAGTTATTTTGAAAAGCAAGCATGCTCTACTTACTTTGAGTGAAGTGTTGGGCTCTCAGCTTTATGACTCACTGCTGTGTCCTAATGTCAAGTTTTTACCAAATAAGGGGAACCTAACATGAGATCTAGGACAATGTAAGAGGCTGGTTGGGTACCCTTGATCATGATAACTTGTCCAGATACATCATTAGCTAATAATATACTTACTCTTCATGGGAAAGTGATTTGGGAACTGTTATTCATATCCTTTGGTACATTAGAAGAACCCCTAGAATAGGTTTGCTCTATGGGAATAGAAGAAATATGGATAACACATGTTATTTAGATTTTTATTGGGCAAAGCCACCATCATCGTTCTGCAGTGGCATATTGAGCATTTTTAGGTAAATTTTGATATCTTGGAAATACAAAAAAAAAAGATGTGAAAGCATGCTTAGTGCGGAATCAAAGTATTGTTCTATGACAATGATTGAGTTAATGTGGATGAAAGGATTACTCAGAGCTTGGTGTAGATTGTTCTTCACTTGTCCAAATACTGTTTGACAATTAAAAAGTCATGTATGTTTCATCAAACCTGAGTTTTGTACTAGAGGAACTGCTAAATTACTACTTCCTATGTTAGTTTGAATGATTAACTTGCTAACTTATTCACTATGACCTTGACTGGTTTAGTTGAATACATTTGTAATATGTTTGGCACATGTGATATATGGGCTCTAGTTGAGGGGAAGGGAAGGGGTGCTATTAATTAGGATATTAGGTTAAGGGTTCTAAACTTAATTGTATCACTAAGTTTTTATTACAAATACATGTTTAACGCATATAGGGCTGTAAGTCGTTTCTTTGAATTCTCACTTTCTCTCTCCAATCTCTTTCTTTTCTCTTTTGACACTACTGAAGACTTTAAAAATGACTTTAAGACTACTTGGAGTTTGATGACAACACCTTGGTCAAACCAATGCATTGAAACTGAAGCCTTTTTTGTTTTTTTTTGAACCACTTTTTTATGTTTATGTAGCTTCATTTCTGCAACAACATTTTCAGAGGAAAGATGATTACTGAAAACATGTTGCAATGAAAAAGAAAACAGCTTTTGTGAGCGCGTTTTTCTTTCAATGACATGGGTGAAACTTCACCTTCTGGTTACTGAACTCCCTTCAGCAGGTTGGCTTAATGAATGATAAGTAGTTAAATGTCTTGAACCAAATATACTCAATTTGAAGGGATGAGAGTTTTTTAGTTCCATTAATAGGTTTTATTCATTTATTATTCAAGTTAGTGCCAATATAATCTGCCGATAGTGATGTTGCTGCTATGTACCTTGAGAACATCCAGAAAAATGTCAAGGGTGATAAAGAAGCTACTCAAGTGAAAAAGAAGCTACCTGAAAAAGAAGTTGCCAAGAAAGATGATGAAATTCCTGTCAGTGTGCTTAATATACAAGTTGGCCTCATTCTCAAAGCATGGAAACATCCCTCAGCAGACAGGTATGTGAAGAATTCCATCTGCTTCCATTCAGACAAAAGTGCTGTGTTTCGATTCCTGGGGTTGGGGAACAGAAACGGAACGAAAGGGACTAGAAAGTTAAACAAACCGCTGGTTTGGGATAATCTTGTGCTTTTGATCCCAAGGGCTGAAGATTTGTAATGTGATAGCTTGTGAGGCATTATTTCTTATTGGATGGAAATTGCAGTTTAATGATTGAGGAAATCGATGTTGGAGAAGCTAAATTGCGGCAGGTGGTCAGCGGTCTGGCAAAATATTGTAGCCCAGATGAGTTGGTGGTCAGCAGAATTTCTACTTTCTTATGTTCTCATTTGTGTATTTATGCAGTTAAACCAATTTTCAAGTACACCTATATCCAGATAGTGACCTTGTACAACCCTGATGAACTTTCGTCCATATTGTGCAGAATCGACATGTGGTGTTAATTACAAATGTAAAGCCTGGAAAACTAAGGGATGTCATGTCAGAAGGACTGGTAATGTTGTCCCCCCTTCTACCAATTTCATTTAGCTTTGCCCCTTTTCCTTTCTGTCCCTACGTGGATGAAAATTGGTATCAATATCAGTTACGGTTATATTGGTATTAGACATATCGAAAAATACATATTATATTGGATACATTTGAACAAAATGTTTTTCTAAGAATCATAAGATGACGGACAAATATTTGATATATCAATTGATATTTTGAATATCGACCGAAATATCACAATATATCATCGATACAGTAATATATCGTAATTTTGTCATAGTAACAGGAAATGTTGGTGTCGGGGGGGGGGGGGGGGGGTTCATCCATTTTGTATACTTGCCACTTTTCTAGGGAAAGTGGTTTATTCTTTTTGCATAATAATTTTCTAAATTGATTGCATTTAATGGAAAAACTTTTGGCTAAGAGAATACAGTCAAAGTTTACCATCAGGCTGAAATATAACAGAACTCTGTTTTGTAAGTTCCATTTTAGTAAATTTTCTAAGATTTCAAGCGTAGCTATAACATTTGTCTATCCTTGTGTCTTTTTCATCTGTTTGTGGGGTGAAAAGGAACTAAAAATAACATAAATTTAACTTATGCGGATTCATTGAACTTTTTACTTTGTTTTCAATAAAGTGGCAATGGCGGTAGGATTGGAATGCAGTTGATGTGGTAGGGTTAGTGTTTTTTGAGCTTCCACCTGGTTGATGGTGATTGTTGAGCAAAAAGGAGTCTAGTTGGTTGGAGTTGGTGCCCTTTTTAATGTTCTGTTGCTTTTATTCCTTGGTGTTAACTAAATGTATTTGAAACATAGCTTCAGCTGCAGTTTCTTCATTATTCTTGTGGCAATAGAGTGGCATAGATGAGGTCAACTTTGTCATGTCCCAATTACAGTAATTAAGCATTAGAACTTGAATACCGAATAATGATGCTGCATAAGAGTCATTAATGACAAAATATTTATATGTAAATATGTCCTAGGATACTAACATCCATAAATATCATGGACATGCTTGCAAAACTTGTCCTTGCGAACAACATTTACATCTCTAAAACAATTATGTCAAAATTACAAACCATAATGTATGATACCATAACTCAAATCTTGTTCATCAAAATAAAACAACATAATATTGATGTCAAACAAAAGTCTTTCAACAACATCATTTGGAATCTCACTAGTCTAACTCATCGTTGTGCATTACTAAGCCTACTAATCTAAAGCATGATGAATTTTGAATGGGTGAGTTACAAGCTTTACAAGGCATAAAAATATGATGACAAAGAATCATCACAACCAAAATGAGGGATATCAAATGACATATGAAAAAACTGCAGAACTTTGAATTAAGGGACAACAAAAAACCCTCATTGGCTGGGTTAAAATAGAAGGTCAGCAACATCTACATATTTCACCCTATCGACAAGGCCTAATCCCACTATTATATCTCGTGGGTGGGCCTTGTCAAATCTTTCATAAAAAGTTGATATAGAAAACATGTCAACTATATTCCATCAATTTCCTTATAATAGTTCAAATAGACGAAAGAAATCTCTACATAATGAACATTTTTCAAGAATTTGGAAATAAATAGATTTATCACATGCATTGTTGTAGAGATTTGACATTAATTTTGAACATTTCTTGTACATGCTAAAGAATTCCAAACAAACTTTCAATAACTTATGCTAAAGCGTTCAACTTAGCCACGCATGCAAAGAAAACTCAAAGATAAGCATAGCCAACTACATGCATGGAGGCTTAACAAAATAATCTCAGATTTTTAATGAAGATGGAAAGGATTTGAATTTTGCTTGTAAATAAAAGAGAAAATGGTTTAGAATGCATTTGTCTTGACCACATGGCACAAAAATTTTGAGGTTTTTTTTCCAAAAATAACCTTAAGTTGAGTGCTGCTATGGTGAGCCTAAATTTTTAGGCTCTCTATAAACCCAATAGTTAATATTAAAAGTTGGATTGATGAATAGTAAAAATTAAATAATCATTTAAATGATTTAATACAATCTCCACTGTTTATCTATTTAACTTTTAATCTTTATTACTGAGTTCACTGGAAGTCTAAATATATGGATTTTCCTTAACTGCTTCTCCTTAAGTTGGTCATTCACTCTCTTTTTTCTCCTTTTTCCTTTTCCCTTCCTCCTCTCTCTATAAAACCTACTAAGAAATAGCTAAAAGGAAAGAAGGGCTTCTTTTATAAAGTGACTATATGCCAGCAAATGCGCCCATCATGCGCAAATCAAGCATGAGCATTCTACCTAAAATGTCCATGTGTGTCATTCATATGCGACTCAAGTGTGAGCATTCCATTTGAAGTACACAAGTATTCCCTTCATATGCCTCTGATGTGCTGTTCTCAAGAGAATTAATACTTGGGTCCCATTTCGGTCTACACTTCAACCATCAAATTTAACATAGATTATATTTACAATTGAATGCTTTTGTCAAAAACAATTAGTGTTCTAGTGTTACAAAACTTCTTAAGCACAATGGAGTGCCCAAAGTGAAATGTCCAGTTCAGTCTAATTCAATGTGAAATTTTGAGCTTGTACTTACCCTTTCATAAATCTTGCTTGATGAAAATTTTGTGCCTCATTTTGCTTCCTCTTCTTTGGAGAGCTGCCTTTCAATTTCAGATTTTCTCCTGCTATAAGACGTGATGCCATGGGGAAGGGGATGCTTAGCCAGATTTTCCAGGACCTTTTTATGAAAATCTGATGTCTTATCAATGAACCACTATGGCTTTTCAAATATCCATTTAGTGGTTGATAATACTAAAGTCAAAAAATCAGCAGTATCGGCAGGATTACTAGTAACGCTATGGTCCGGAGGCGACCAACTGCTCTTAGTGGCAATTCCGGGACCAGTTTTTGGACAAAAATTGGTATCGGCATTGCCAATGATACTACCATGAAACCACCATTTTTTATTTTTCAAAAAAAGTATCAAAACGACATCGTTTTGATTCCTTTTTGAAAAATAACATAATGATATCTTTTGGATAATGTATAACTTATTTTAAGTTAAACCCCCATCCACACCCTATTCATCCTCACTTTCAAAACAGCTGCCCTCTCTTCCTCCCTTCTCTCTCTTCACCATCTTCATTCTTCATGATCTTAGCTCATATTTGGTATTATGGTGAAATCCAAAAGTTGTGAATTTTAATTGCGTAAGTTTTGGTTGTAAAATTATATATTTCTAGTACAATAGTAGAAATGGTTTTTAAGAATTGAAGTTGAACGATTTATAACTTGTAACAAAATGAGTTTGACTTGTATTTTTCATAATTTATGTTGTCTTTATTATAAATTTTGGATACTGTTCTTGGCAGTACTACCGCCCTGGGCAGGAACAAAGAACTGGTACCTCATGTGAAGGAGGATCCTTTTTGGTCCCTGTTATACTGTAGTACCAGTGCTGATTCTCGTGGTATCAGTCTCAATAGTATCACATTACACCCCTAATAGTACTACTTACTCTGTAATTAATTGGCTGCATATATTATCTAGAAGCCTGTGGGACCAAGATTTTGACTATCAGTAAGTCTTTGCATGAATGGAGGTTGGTTTGCACTTAGGAAGAAGTGATGAGATCCCATGACCTTTCTGAAATTTTTTTGTGCTGCTGGACGTGGCCTCTCTTTGCAATTTTAGGCCTAGAGTTTGGCTAAATATAGATGAGACACGCTTTGAATTCTATTAGTTTCTTTGGTTTTTGATAACTTCATTTTGGTTGTGATTTAGCAAGGACATCAGAAGAGATCTGCATCTAGATGTTATAGAAAAATGCTTACCCTATTGTAGTTGTTGAATGATAGATTTTATTGTATGGAAATATTTTGGACATGGGGATGTCTTTTCGGCAACTTACACCACCACCCAACGCAGCCTTAACTCCTATTTCGTGGGGTTGACTATACAAATCATCTTCCACTGATCTATTTGGTTTATGGTAAGATCCTCCTAATGAAGAAATAATTTGAAGTTTGTTCTTCTATTACTTCGCCCTCGATATTTTTATGATTACATCTCTTCTCGTTACCTTAATTTGAATTGAATCACCTTTTTTGCCGGTGTATGATATGATTTAATTGTCTGGTTTTATCTTAGACGTCCTTCTCCTGTCTTTTTTTTCCTAACACCTAAATTGCCATAGATGTGCTTATTTCTTATTTTCATCATTTATAGCTTCATATTAATGCATCTTGACATCCTCAACTCCATTATAGTTTTGTTTTGATGCTTCTTAAATGGCCACAATTCGATCCATAAAGCATAATGTCCTATAATATTTCCCTCCCAAATTAAAAGGTCTTGTATGATCACTGGCACTTTTGATGCATTTCTCTATTCTAACTGACCCACTTTTAATCATATTCACGATATTGCTGTCAATGTCTCAATTTTGAATATTTCCTGATCATTAATTTTCAGTGTGAACCTTGTTGTAAAGATGAAGTTGGTTTTTTGTAATATGGAGTTTGCGGATTCATACTGTGAAAACAACTTCGCTGTGATGCAATAGTTGAGGACATACAACCCTCTTCAAGCCACAATATAAGAGTATTGTGCATTGGTCGGCCTTTTATTATTTTGATGTGTTCCTGTTGCTCATCATAAGCACTATTTTGCTCCTAATCTAAGGCCTTTTAGATTCTAAACCATCTCGCTTAGTCCTGCAGTTTCCCTGCTTTTTCAGCTAAGGAAACAGTATCAGCCACAAATAAAATATGCAAAGGTACCTTATCCTGAATGTATATCTTGTAAGTTCAGCCATAACTAAACCAAAAAAAGGTAATGACTCAAAGCTTGCCTCTAATGTGATTCTTTGTTGTTGTTATCAGAAAATTGTCATTGTATCTGTTATTGCGAATCTGAAATAGAATTTCCTTGATAGGCTGATAATGCAAACAATTAAAGGACTTGGTATTTGTAGGATCCAATAATCTCTACCATGTGATTATATGCTGATATTCTTTCCCATTTTTAGGTTCTGTGTGCTTCGAATGAGGATCATAGCATTGTACAGCCATTGATTCCTCCAGAAGGAGCTAAACCTGGCGAGCGCGTTTCCATTTCTGGGTAAGCATATGCAAACCATGTGGGAGTCATATTCAGCTGAAATGATTGATAATAAAGGTGTCATATTGAACATAAATAGATCCATCGTTACAAGAAATTTATTCATTCAAATTTAACAATGATCAAGATTATAGTAATTGTATGTATTGAGATGCATTTTGATATTCATCATTAATGGATGCATTCTATAAAATTAGAAGTTCTAGTTTTTCCTCTCTTTACTAATATTTTGAAGCCAGATTTATTGGAAATCAATGTTGGTTTCTTTATCTATCATTTATGTTAGCTCAGTCTTCATATGTAAAATAAAAAGGGATTTTGAGTTTTTCTTTGCATTTTGTTGAAGGGATGCTGCTTCACCTAATTCTTTTCCTTTTCTATTAAATTATTTATTTCCATGTACAGTAGGAGATAATGATGAAGTTTATTTACGGTAAACAGCATTGCACATGCTTTGAAATGAATTTATGGGGGCCACCTTGACCGTGAGCTTCTTGGGGTTACTGGGTCTAGGGAAGTGGCTTGGACGTAGCTTCAAGAAACTGCTGTGTGAGCTGCAAAAAGGTATTGGAACTGGCTAGTTCCTCACCAAATGGCCATTATCCTTGAACTGGAAAGAAAGGAATATTTGTCCACTAAACAATAGAGACCTTCTTCCCTATTCATGTCACATTCCCTTGTGTTTTCCACGCATGAATTTTGGATAAAAAAAGTTTGTTGTAAACTAGTCATTAACATGCAATTATTGGCATTATCCAGTCACTAAAATGCAATTGTTGGTATTATCTAGGCATGAAGGAAAGCCTGAAGATGTTCTCAACCCAAAGAAGAAACAACTGGAGAAGATTACACCGGTAATTTCTTCCTTCTCTTTTCTTTAGTCTCTTTAGAGGTCACAATTTTGATTTTTTTTTTTTTTTTTTTTCAGGGTGGGTGGTTTACTCTTGTAAACCTACTTCATCTGTGATGCAAGAAGTTTTTTTAAATGGCAACAATAAAACAAATGATAATATAATATGAAAAAGAAAACTGAAAAATCAGCTTAATCTGTCAAGGTAACAGTAGCCAAGTTACAGAGGGAGGGGATGATGGATTTTCCCATGGGAATAACTAAAAAATATAAGAAAATGAAGGGAATAGAGGGGAATATCTAATATGCAGAGGATAGGATAATCATCCTAGAAGGTCGATTACAAAATGGGAGTGGACTCACTCAACCTTCAAATGATCTACCTAGGACTCACTCAATCTAGGAGATTGGGACTCACTCCCCAATCAGAGTATCAAAAACTCCTTAAGAGAAAAACTCTTTTTCCTAATTGGGGAATTGTCTTCTTTCTTCAACTCTACTCATATACTCTAAGATTTGTACTGCTTAAATAAGGAAGCAAGTATTTAATTAAGTGGCTTCTTGGAACCATCCTTGCAGCACAGCTGCAGGAACTTTCAATGAGGAATGTTTTAACTTGCAACGTAGCCATGCCTAGGGACATCAGCTGCAGCTCCTTGGGACTTGTTTGGGCAATGTATGAACATTAATATCTAGCATAGTGGGATTGTGGGTTTGGCCATCCGGGTTGTTGGATAGAAGAAACCGTATTGCATCATTCTCCTCTCCTTGGGAAAAACTCTTTTTCGAGTTTAAGTATATTATGTCTTTCCAAAACTCCAAAAGGAGATGTCAGGGATTTCCAGATTCGGCTTTATGTTTTAACCACTCAAAATATCGGATGTACATACTCTTGCAGGCAGCAATAGTTTGCAAACTAATTATTTCAAGGTGGTGTTCGACTTGAGATTTGGTAGAGGACCTGTTTGGGGCTTGATTTGGGATGAGGAGATGAAGTGTAAAAATATGTGGCTCGGTTCTGTAACGATGACTTGGGTTGTAGGATGGATTTGGCAAAACAGTTCCAGACACTAGTGTAATTGGGTTTGGAAAGTCGTCTTTGGGAAAAAGTAGTGTCTCCTTAACATTATATTACAAGCATCCACAAAATTCATGTTAAGCCAGATTGTGTCAAATTTTGAGATGAAATATTGGACTTGGTAGTCCTTCTTAAAGGTTATTGTGTCTACTTTGCTAGGTAGTGAATGGTCTTCATAATTCAAAACATCTACAGAAATTGCACCTTGTTACTCAGCTTCTCCCACCTTATCTGGGACTAGATCAACTGTATCACCAATCAAGGGATCTTGGGTTTCAATTGTTTCTTCATGGTCTGTTAGTCCATCAAACACTTCCTCAAGGATCATGATTGATTTGGTTTCCACAACTGGAACACAAGCTTCTTTGTGATCGCCATGCCCCACAATGGTTTGGTCGGGAACACCATTGTCACATGACTTGGTTTTCATAATTTGCATAAAATCCTTCTCACGGTTGTTAGGAAAAAAACCTTTTGTTGTGTGGTCTCTAGGCCTGGGATTAAGGGCTTCAACCTGTTGTATGTGGATACAGTGGGGCTGGAGACCTTTCTTTTCATTTGTTGTTGATGTTCAGTTGGGGTTCGGATGGAAAATTTTCAACCTCTCTTGATTTAAGATAGGAAGGTAACTAAGAGGTAAATACCTCTCATCAAGCTTGTTCTTCATTTCGGTCCAAGCGGTGACTGGGGGATGTCTTCGTCTTTCACGGGTTTATTGGTGATGTTGCCACCCAGTCATGGTGGTTTCTTTAAGTTTGGCGGTGACAAATCTTGATTTTCTCTCGTCCATCATCTTTTTTAGATCAAAATAAATCTAGGAAAATAATCTAGTCAATGTAGAATTTAAAAGCATACTTGACATCAAAATTAGGGATATCATTATGGGTATTTTTCTTCACGACAAATATTGTTTGTCTCTTGAAACTTCATGGTGTAACAATCTCTTTTGGATTTCATTTTGCTTTTTTCGTATATCGGAATTAGCTTGCCTCAATTCACCAATCTTTTCTTTGTAATTTATAATTGATATGATGGCACTTCTTTGTTTATAACTTCTAGATACACGACCCTTAACCTTCTCTGGTATCAGTTAATGTAATAAATATTTTTTAAATGGCAACAATAAAACAAATGATACTATAATAAAAGGAAGAAAACTAAAAAAATAAGGCTAATCTACCAAGGTGACAGTAGCTGAATTAGAGAGGGAGGAGATGATGGGTTTTCTCATGGGAATAATAAGAAAATATAAGAAAATGGAGGGAATATCTAATAAGAAAAGGATAGAATGATCGTCCTAGAATAGTGATTACAGAATGGGAAAGAACTTACTCAACCTTACAATGCTCAACCTATGATTAACTCAACCTCGGAGATTGAGACTAACTCACCAATCAAAAGATCAAAATCTCCTTAAGAGATAAACTCTTCTTCTTAACAAGGGAATTCTTTTCTTTCTTCAACTTTCTCCTAAACTCTAAGATTTGTACTACTTAAATAAGAAAGCAAGTAATTAATTAAGTGGCTTCTTGGAACATACTTGCGGCATGGCTGCAACAACTTCCAATGAGGAATATTTTAACTTGCAACAGAGCCTTAGCATTGGGACATCAGTTGCAGCTCCTTGGGACATGTTTGGGCAGCCCTCTTTATTCACAAGTAATAATTATGAGCATTAATGTCTAGCATGGTGGGATTGTGGGTTTGGCCATTCGGGTTTCTGGATAGAAGAAATCATACTGCATCAATCTCTTTACCCTGCCATACCAAACAGAGACTTTTACTCTGGTAAGATATAACCCCATGTCCTTAAACCTGTTGGGAAGGGTAGGTAAAGGTTTTTTTTCTGTCACCCCCTTGGGAAAGAGGCCATGTGAATTGCACATGAGTTTCTCCGTTCTCCACAACCTGAGTTCCACTGTCGTGACCCTAACTAACACAACTGGGGGAAATACCACTGAACTTCTACAACACTATCATGGCCCCGATGCCACAACCATCAGTCGTCATTTCCATCTTTCGACCCACCATTCCTTCCCTCTCATCTTTCTCGATCTGGATCCCTTAATCTGGTTCTCTTCTGAAACCATCATGACTGCCTTCAACCACTGCTCAAGCGATCACCACAGATTCAGAAAGCGCCGGTGACCATTTCACTATCACCAAATGCCACTGCAGATCCTCTTTCTCTTGATCTACTGTTGAGGTACTCTCTCTTCGAGAACCACCCACCATGGCCTAAACTACTCAATACCACCATCACGAACTATTTGTTTGGTGTAATGTTGAAACAACTCTATAAAAAAAACTATAAAATGGATATTATCTAAGAGAACTTCATAAAAGTAATTGAGGTTCTCTATAAGGTAATATTGTTTTTTTTTAATAGTTTTAATTCTGAAGTTTTTTTCAAAAATATAACCACAAAAAATCATTTAACAGAAGTTACAATTTCATGGACATACTTCCAAAATGGCCACACCCCTGGAGCCATTATAACCTCACATTTCTCTTAGTTCAAGAGCAATAATTTTAGCATGAAGCCACCAATGACAACTAATGCTTCTGATACTTACTGTCGGCCACAGTGGTTCCATTAGTGGTGTCACATCCCCGGTTTCAATTCATAATAGTATGACATAAACAAACTTAACCCAAATTATTGGGACATAACTCTTCAACAAATATTGTTAGGTAAATTTAATTTAAATAAACAAAATATCAGGAACAAATGGCCACAATTCAAAAGTGGCCCTAAATTAATTCACCTATTCAACAATAATCCAAATAAACAAAAAAATATTAACTACTCATAACCAATTCTGACAATACTACCAATTAAAATTTGAAGGTCCATGTCCACAATACACATAGGCCAACAACCAATCAATTGTTTAAAATATAACCAAACCGACTACAATCTAATAACAATAAAAATATCCTAAAATAACTTTTTTGGAAATAACCTTCTGTCCATAATCTTATAAGAGATCTAGCCTGCTAGCCTAAAAGATTGGGAAATACGGCAAGAGTAAGCCTAATATTGAACAAAATATATATAATTTGTATGTGTGGATATACATGAATAATACATGAGGGAGGACAATGATAATCAATTATAAATATGTCAAAAAACAATGATATATCAAAAAATCATGTGAAAAATACAATAACCAATAATCTATGATAATCTTACTAACAATGGTCAAACATTGAAGATTGGGCTATATGATCGCTTTTCCATATCCTAGGCCATATGCCACTATATAATTCCTGTTGGTGTGTCAATTATATATTATTCCTTATAAATAGAATCAATTTTCAGTTTTCGAACTTGTGGATATTAGATTCATCCTTCAATTGCAAATAACATACTAAAACATATCCATATATATTCCATCAATTCTCTATAATAATTCTTATTTAATTAAAATGAAAAACTCTACAACAAATAACAAATATACAAATTTTGTTAACATTAGAAAACAAATAATCTTTACAAATTTAATGTAGAGTATTTCGTCAAATACTTGCTTAAAATAACATGCATGGACAAATATTCGAAGATTTCATAATTTCATGGCAAATTTCACAAATATGGGCACAAGCCTTCAAACCTTATAAACGAGAGTAAAATTAACATGCATCCCAAAATCAATGGAATGTAAGCATTAAAGGACAACATGAATGTAAATGTTGATGAAATTATTGAAAGATTTTAACAATAAATGGAGAATGGGCTTATATACATTTGCTTTAATCCGAATATTACTAAAATTGCACACAAAGTAGCCTATACTTTTTCTCTCCTCTTCTTTCTCTCCCTTTCTCTCTTTTCTTTTGAGTTCTTGGCCAAAATGACCCAAATACGCAAAGGATTGCCTTAAATAGCCAGATTGACGCACAATTGCAAGTCATGTGCATGCATGTATGAGCGCCCCTCGGGGCACACACAAGCGTCACCTATTCTGAGTCACAACAAACATGCCTTCACTGCACACAAGCAATGCCTATACTGCTAGCTACACTCAAGCGTTGCATGAGCACGAGTCAGACACAATCCCTCTTGCATTAAACACTCAATTTTTCTTCCGAACACATAATTATTTTCAATAATTCATCCAATTTACTTGATTATCAACATCATGAAGAATAAATTAGAGGTTGGGTATTCCTGGTGGGGGTTGTGTGCTAGTGCTTTGGTAGTTGGAAAGGAGATTTTTAGGTTAGCATTTTGCTTTTAGTTGTTATTATATCCTACGTTTTACCTTGTACATCAAACATGGAAGAGGAAAACAGGTCCCTATTAACATTTTCTCCTCTGTTGAGTGATTAATGCTTTGCTCTAAGTTATTGATATGAAGCAAGTGCTTTGCTTTTTGATCTGATACTTACAGTTGGTTGATGTATTTTGGGGAATGCAGCATCTATTTACGGATGACAGGGGTGTGGCCACATACAAAGGAATCCCATTTATGACATCTGCTGGGCCATGCACATCTTCCATTCCTAGAGCAACCATCAAATAGCAATAATGTGATCGAGAATATTGGTGTTGATGCTTCGGCTCGGTAAGTCGCATCCTGTAAAACACACTAGTATTACAAATCTTTGTTCTCGCCTTTCATTATGCAATTTCATTTAATGGATGACGTGGCTTTGCTAAGCTGAATGTTTATCAGTAATCTGGATCTCTGAGATCGGGATGTTCTTGTGTCTTCTTTTTCCAGAGGGGAGGGGGAGGTGGGTCTCACGGAATGACATTTTGTTCTCCATTATCTAGTGGCAGATTGTAATTACTCTGGTGGTAAGTATGGTTGGATAAAACTAAATGAACTTTTCGGTTTGTGGGGATATTTGTTTAAGAGAATTCTTATTGCTTGGTTTGGTTGGAGATCTTGGATGGGAGTCAATATTCCATGGAAATAAAAATTAGTAGAGGAGTGAGAATAACTAATACTGAAAAAAAAAATTGTGGGTTTATATTGCTAGAATTCAGTTACGACCACTGTCCCCCACCTCTGCTTCCTGCCTATCGAAGCTTACTGCTTGCCCCGACGCCCCCCTGTGGGTGTCAGACTACTAATCTTACTTAAACATGGAACCGTAACATAAATGTCTTTTAGGAATTATCCCTTGATGCCCACTAATCCAAGTTCCAAGGTTCCCCACAGGTATTAAGCATGTTTATTCTGTACAAAAGAAAAGGTAAATTTGAAGTATTTTGACCCATTGATCTAATAAGATGGGACTGGAGATGTATAAGTGATAGCTTAATGAGGCTGGTCTCGTTGCGCTGTTGAATTACTCTTTGATTAGCAGCCATAGTGCTGAGCTGGCATGATGATCAATGAAATGTTTTTCCAGTTTATAAAAATAAATTCATTTTGTTTTGGACAACAAGTTATTGTCAGTGGTTGGCGGCAATAGTTGTCAACAGTGATTCGTATGGAAGAGCAAGTTCTATTATCATGATTTCCTAAAGTACGTGTATATATGTTTGTCTGGACTACGTTTATAATTTGTCAACCAGCGTTTTTTAAAAGTTGCGTTGTTTATGCAATGCCAGTGGCGATTGAAGTACGTAAATGGCACTTGGTAGTTTGTCGAAAATCAAAAAGGAAAAATAAAATAAATTCGTATGACTGTCAAAATTGTTACATGGAGAGAACAAAGAAGTGGACGAGATGGACTTTTCGGGTCCATGATTCCATTGTTAACATGATGGTTGTAGTTGAAAGACAACTCCACACAGGGATTTATGTAGCCTTCTATACGTCATATTGAAATTATTAGATCATGTCATCAAGCTATGATTAATAATTCAAAAATTATAGTTATTTTGGAATTGGGTCGGCTTCTTTTTTTAAAAAAAAAAATAATAATAAGGTACGTGACAATTATTGGTTGTTGATGATTAGAAACATGAGTTATTTTAGTCTGAAGAATAAAATAAAAGGGTAGAATTAAAAAATTTAGTATCATGTCATAAAATGCCTGTTGGGGTTCAAAATTTGGATTCACATGCAATCCGATGCAGTGGAAACTCAAACCTCCCGTTGGTCGACAATCACTAAATTAGTAGGAATAAAGAATATATAATGTTATATTTTTAACGTGAAAAATTCTTCTCAAGCTGAAGGAAAAAAGTCACAGGATAAACTCTGAATAAGACTTCCATTATATAAAATCGGTTATAAAAACTTTTGAGGTAGAATATCCATTACATATTGGAGGCAGAGTAAAAAAAATAATTTTCAAAGTAAAGAAGCTCTTGTTTCCTCTTATCTCTCTATTTTTCTTCTCTTTTTCCTCTCACTGGTGGTATACTCTACTTATTGATTTTACAAGTATGTTGGTCGATGGCGAACGATGAGAACTCTCTTCCGCAATTCTGCTCTGTTTTACTCTCTTTCTACGTTCCACTGCAATTATTGTCACTGTTACTTCCATCTACTGCTCCCGCGACCGTTGTCGCAACCACTCCCCTCTTATCTTGCCTTGTCTGTTTATCTCCTGAAGTTCCTAGTGTGCTTTTTATAATGACTTTGGCACAAAATCCATCTGCTCACTTGGCCTACTCTTGTAGATGATTTGTGATATCAAACCTTATTTTTTTCTGCGACTTTACTAGTTCTCGCGCTTTCTCAGACACACATATTGTTCAGGTAAACCTGCTTTCTACACAGATGGCGCATGCTCTGCATGATAGCTACACGCTCTATAAAATTTACCAATTCTGATAAGTCAACTACTTTGCACAGTCAGCTGCTAGCATTCCAAATAAGCTGTCATCAATTATCACCTAGTGTCCTCGGTTGTCACTAGTTTCTTTGGTCAACCAAGCTATCTGACCATCTGGCTTTCATTCCGACATTTGCCACTCTAGCAAATGTCATTTCGGTTTTTCATTTCGAGATTTGTCTTCTTTGGCAAATGATTACCTCTGAGATTTGCCTTCTCCGACAAATAGTCACCTTCGAGATTTGCCTTCCCTGACAAATGGTCTTCTTGGAATTTACTGCTCCCAATTTGCTGCACTCCGAATATCGCATAAAACCTGTATGATCCGACAACATGTCTATTTGTTAAGTCACCCACAAGGAAGTGACCAATCTCAACAAACTTTTCTCACGACCTTATGGGAAAAAATTTAGCCTTTTTTCGGCAACCATCATTACCTACTTTTTGGCAATTTTTTCTCAATTGGGATCCCTGCATTGGCTTTCGCAAGCCTAAATGATACTTTCTTCCGCGCCAATGAACTTGAAGTAGTCCAACTCCCCTTTAGCTTATTCTCCGTGGTGGAACCATTCTTCCTTGCAATCTACCTTGGCCACCTCATCTCCGCCCTTAGCCCTGTCTTATTCCGCAATACTTTTATAATTCCTTCCCACGCTATACTAAATGGCAAACTTCTCGACAATGACTTTTTTTTTTGTAATTAAGAAAAATTGTATTAAATTGTAAAAATTTATAATAAAAAAAAACCTATATTCTATCGCTAAGTGTTTTGCCAACTTGAAAGAAGAATATAGAGGTTATGGCATTTTCCAAGTACCATGAAATAAAGTCATGAACAGCATAATAATAAGACAAAAAAGGTATCTCAGTCCTCTCTGACCGTAGGCAGACTCTTCAGCCAAATGCAAGTATCTCAGTCAACCATGAAAAAAACCCCTTGGTCTACCCTCTTGGTCTTCATTGAGTTCACCCGCTGAATTAATGCTACCTCGGCCAACTGAAGATCTCATCCAGACGCAATCGTGGCCTCGACCAAGTGCAAATGTAAATACCTCGGTCTTTTAATTCACTCCCAAAAACCCCACTGTTATATTAGAGATCTCAGCCTCATTTTATAAAGACCATGTCTACATGCAAAGCCCTCCGTCATTTTACTACCACGCCAATAGCCACTCCTAGTCCTCTTGGATGCCTCGCCTCTACTGCACTATCGTTGTCTCTCAAACTTTTACTTTGCACCCAAATGCATACCATATTTTATCCACTACGACAGCCAGTTAACGGTAAACCCCATCTTGTCAAGAGAGATCATTGCTCTGATTATGGTCAATGGAGATAACGTCAAGTTTTTTGTCGAATAGCAGTGTAAATCAGGTTGGCCACTTGGGATTCATCCTGTGGAGCAACGTTCTTGAAAGTGCATTGGTTTCTCTCTCCAAATATAATAAACAGCTGCAGCTAGGGTGAGACAGAAGAAGAGGGCTTTGATGTTCAGTCCCTTCCATTTGTTTGCTGTCCAGACAATATTGGAGTGCCATTCATTATATGGCCAGCAAATTCCAGATGGTGGCGCATTATCCTCCACCCACTTGATGAAAAGGGACATGAGAAGAAGATGTGCTCAGGACTTTCACTCCCTGAGTTACACAAAATGCAGGTCATTGGTTGATGAATGAAGGAGCTAATGCGGTCCAGAGTGCTGAGTCGATGATGCATGACCAGCCAAAGAGTAAAAGCATGAGCCGGGATATGGTTTGGATCCCAGACTAAATTATACCACTTCACTGTCCCTGGGCTAGTGGGAAAATCAAATATGCCGATTTCACCAGGTAGACACCTAAAAGGCTAGCACACCATATTATTACATCGTTTCGCGAGGCATCGGGATTGTAATGTGGCATGTTATCCAATATGTCTGTTACCTCCATATCGAGATTGTTAGGCCACTTCCATTTACCTTGTTGGATGATGTCTGCTACTTTAGCATCCTGAGATAAGCCTGTTACACACATTAACCGCTCCGAGTATTGATCACTTAGAGGACCATTGGGGTGCCAATTGTCTGTCCATTGGAACGTATCAGCACTTTTTCCTATGTGGTGACATATCTTGAGACAAATGACAGGGCGTAACTTTATGAGCTTCTTCCAACTCCGTGTGGCTGAGTCCAGCACTTTTATAATCCAAATGCAGCGGTCTTCTATACAACATTCATGACACCATGCCGACCTTACTGAGTCCAGGTATTTTGTAATGATCTTCCAAAAAAGTCGACAAATAAATGCTTTATTAGCGGCAACAAGGTTTTTTTATTCCCAGGCCCCTTTTGTCTTTTGCAGAGCACACATCCTCTCATGCAACTTTAGCAGCAAACTTTCCTTCTATGGAGCCTTTCCAGAGAAAACATCGAATATAGCCCTCAAGATTTTTCAAAATCATTTTTGGTAAGATGAAAATAGATGCCCAGTAAATATGAAGAGTCAAAAGGATGGATGAGATCAGGTGAAGCCGGCCACCAAAAGACAGCCATCTATTCTTCCAGGAAGTCACTTTCTTTAGCACCTCGTCTTGCAGATGTTGGCAGTCTTTCGTAGATAGCCTAGTAATACTGAGCGGGATGCCCAAGTATTTCATAGGAAGTGAGCCCTTGTTGAAACCCATAATGTCTTGGATTTCCTGATTAGTGGTCTCGTCCCCAGAGCATATAAAAATTTTTCTTTTGTCCCTATTAGCTGAGAGACTCGAGAGTACTTCAAATTCCTTGAGACAGTCATGGATAATGTTAATAGAATTAGTGTCAACCTTAGAGAATAGGAAAATGTCATCAGCAAACCAAAGCATCACCGTCCTCATTTTTTCACATTTCCAATGAAATTGGAAGCTCCTATGCCGTCGGGCTTTAATTTTTAGTATATTGTTAAGTGTTTCCATGGTCAACACAAATAGATGAGGCAAGAGAGGATCACCTTAGCGAAGTCCCTTGGCCCCTTTGAAGAAGTCGACCGATTCACCATTTATATTGATAGAGAAGGAGGTGGTGGTTATGCATTTGACTAATCCACTTAACCATCTGAGAGGGAAAACCCATCAAATCCAGTAATGCAATCAGAAAATCCCACTAAATCGAGTCGAATGCTTTCATTAGATCCACCTTCATGGCACAGCAAGGCACTCCCTTGTTTGAGTGATATTTGTGAAGTAATTCCTGAGCTAGTAAGATATTGTCTCCAATATGCCTCTCCGTCACAAAAGCGGTTTAGCAACTATCAACCAAATAAGGGAGGGTAGGTCTGATTCGATTAGCAATGATCTTCGAGATGATTTTACATATAACATTACAACATGAAATAGGTCTAAAATCTGTCACCTTGGAAGGAGACTTCACCTTGGGAATTAGGCTGACAATAGTCGTGTTTATAAGTTTGAGGAGTTTCCCTTGGTAAAAAAAATCTTGAACAACTTCCACAATCGATGAACCAATAATATGCCAAGTTTCTTAAAAAAAAAACTTTGAAAAGAACTCATCTGGACGAGGAGCTTTGCAATCTTCAATTGAGAATAGCGACTGATGAACCTCTTCGGCACTGATGAGTCTACAAAGCATAGGATGGATGTTATCCAGGATGGTATGCAGAATATATGGCTGAAGTCTATCCTTATCAAATGAAACATTATTTCGTCCAGAGCCTAAGAAACTCGAAAAATGGTTGACTATTAATTGCTGAACCTCCTCTAGGCTACTAGTTAGGGTACCATCTTTTTTAATCAACGAAAGGATTTTGTTGCGATTGTAGTTTCCAGCAATTGAGCGGAAGAAGAATTTGGTGCACTGATCTCCCTCCCTGAACTATTTAATTTTTTCCTTTTGCTGAAGGAAATCCAGATCCTGACTCAGAGCATGTTGATAGGCAGCTTTTAGATTCTCTTTCTCAGTCACAATTATACTGTGTGGATGATGGAAAGATGTCATCTGATAATCCTCTAGGGCCTTTCGAGTCCTAACGACTTCTTCCGAAACGTTCCCAATACAGCCATTAAGTTTTTTTAGCAATCCACGAGCAAACTGCATTTTAGAAACAATCTGAAACATTAGAATGCCTGAAATTTCCCGTTGCCAGGCTTTTTGAACAAGGGGAAGGAATTGGGGGTGCTTGGTGTGAAAATTGTTGAACCGAAAAATACCTTTTCTATGTCGGTTAATAACTTCAGATGATAGAACACAGGGAGAGTGGTCAAATATTCTACCTGGCAGGAAGGAGGCTCTGTATGCATCAAAATCTAAATACCAAGTGCCATTAACTACAATTTTGTCTAGTTTTCTATAAATCCGGACAGCAGCCTCTCTACCATCTTTCCACGTGAAAAATGCACCTTCATAGGTTAGGTCCTGTAAATCACAATCAGTGAGGCATTGATCAAGTCCATAGCACTTTTAGCATGCTAAATGCCATTCAGGCTTTCACAGGGAGCTCTGATCCCATTAAAATCATCCATGCCAGCCCATGGCATCCCGAGAATTTGGTTATTTAACACATGAAGTCTCTCCCATAGAATACACCTTTCAAACTCTGAATTTGACCCATAAATAAAGGAGATATAGAAATTTTTTTTATCAACCTTAGGGCAAACTTTACAATGGATAATTTGGTCTTCGGTCGATATAATATCCAGATTAACGATCCCAAAATCTCATCCAATCCAGATATGCCCAATAGAGGCAAGTGAGTAGTTCATCGCCCAATTCCAGCATGGCATTACTTTATTGAAAATTTGGGCAACATTGCACCCTCTAACCTTGGTTTCAACCAGTCCAACAATTGCGCACTTCAAAGAAAGTATAAAATGTTTGATCTCCTAGGTTTTTAATCTCCTATTAAGTCCTCAAATATTCCAACATACAATACTAACCGTGAAAATTAGGATGAGAAAAATTTTTCTTTTTAGGCCCTTTTTGTTTTTTGAGAATAAGTTTCTGCCCGTTGCCATTTGAAGGAAGCGGATCATTCACAGCTGGATTGGGTGAAATATCCCCTTTCTCCAAACTAGGGCTAACAGTTTTGACAGGAGGAACAGATTGGTTCTACATATTCTTGGATGAGTCTATAAGCACATCATCACCAAAGACTCTCAATGCCTTCCCCATTAGATTAATATCCCACTGCAGCTTAGCCAGCCTGGAATCAGACTTCAGCAGTCCTGGGTGCGCCATCCCGAATTGTTGACTTCCTTGAGAAATGCCTGTCCCACCGTCTTTGTCAATAGCCTCTACCTGGCTGGATGGACCCACCTGAGAACTATGCTCTGCTTCAGATGAAGCAACAGGCATACTGGGATCATGAAATACAATAGGTGTACCTACTATTACCATTTGCATCAAGGAATCATCGCCCCTATCAGCAGTATTCGGACTATGTTTAGACATCTCCATAGAACAAGGATCATTCCCCACCTTAACCGTATTCAAGGGAACATCCACCTTAGCAATAGCCACAGCAATAGTATCCTGGCCACAACTTAGTAAACCCATTAGAGAGTATTGGTCATCGTCCATTTGTAAGATAGTGAAGGTATTAGAAGAAAGCGCCCGGAAACCGGCCACCAGCTTGCCCTATTGGATATCGATCAACTTAGTCTTGGAAGTATCTAGTTTTTCTAGATAAGAAACCTGCCCCAACTATTGCTTACCCTCGGTTGAAACATTGTTGGAAAACAGAGAAGGGAGAATTTTCCTTGTAGGCTTATAATCTTTCGTAGTGTTACATTAGGGCTTACTATGTCCAACTAGATGACAACTACTACACCGAACTGGTTTCCATTAGTATTCAACTTCAACCTTCACTTGGGATTTCAATTCTGTATCAGAATTCCTTCCAAAATCCAGCCTGATCTTAGTAGGAAGAACCGAATCAGCACTAACCTCGACACACATACGAGCATATTTCATACGTTCCATTTTGGCCGTATTAGAGTCAAGATGAATCGGTATCCTAATAGCACTAGCTATCCAACTAAGGCCAAAAGGAGTCCAGAACTCCACCAAGACATTTAGCAAATTAATTCAAATAGGGAATGCTTTATATTCCTCCTTAAGCAAAGACATACTCGAAACCCAACGTTTAAGGGCCAGTGTTCTCCCAGCAAATGCCCATGGGCTTGACGCCAGGCACCATCAAGCCGAAGGTTTACAATCTCTCTCTGATACCACTTGTTAGGGTTTGAAACTCGATTCACACGCAACCCGTCACAGCAAAAAACCTGAACCCCCCATCGGTCGACAATCATCAATTTAGTAGGAATAAGAAATCAATAACAAAAAATGTACGTTTTTAATATGGAAAATCTTTCTCAATCCGAAAGAAAAAAATCACGGGACAAGCTCCGAATAAGGCTTTCATTATATAAAATCGTTTACAAAAATCTTCGAGACAGAATAACCGCTGCACACCCGAGACAGAATAAGAAAAATAATCTTTAGAGTGAAGAAACTCTCTTTTCCTCTTATCTCTCTATTTTTCTTCTCTTCTTTCTCTCACTGGTGGTGCACTCTTCTCACTGATTTTATAAGTATGGTGATCGACGACGAATGGTGAGAACTCCCTTCTGCACTCCTACTCCGTTCCACTTTCTTTTCACATTCCACCATAGCTATTACCGCTGCTACTTCCATCTACCATTCCCGTGACTGCTGTCATTGTCGCAGTCGCAGTCGCTCGCCTCTTATTTTGCATTGTCTATCTATCTCCTAAAGCGTCTGGTGTACTCTTTATAAAGATTTCGGCGCTAAATCTATCTGCTCACTTGGCCTAATTTACAAATAATTTGTCACACCAGACCTTAACTTTTTCTACAATTTTACCAGTTTTTATGCTTTTCTAGACACGCATGCTTTGCAGATCAACTTACTCTTTGCACAGATGACGTATGCTCTACGTGACAACTACCTACTCTACAAAACTTACTAACTCTGGTAATTTAACTACTCTGTACAATTAACTGCCAGCATTTCAGACAAGCTGTCCTCAGCCATCACCTAGTGTCCTCGGTATTCACTAGCTTCTTTGGTCAACACAACTTTCTGAACGTCTGAGTTTTCATCATGGCATTTGCTTTGAAAATTCACTCTGAATTTTCACTCCGAGATTTGCCACTTCGGCAAATGGTCTTCTCTGAAATTTGTCTTCTCTGATAAATGGTCACATCCAAGATTTCCTTTTCCGATAAATGATCACTACGAGATTTGTCACTCTGGCAAATGATCACCTCCGAGATTTGCCTTCTCTGTCAAATGGTCTTTATGGACTTTGTTGCAGTTAATTTGTAGCATTTCGAATATCGCACAAAACTTATACGATTCGATGACGTATCTGTTTGTTGAGTCACCCACAATGGAGTGATCAATCCCAACAATACCAGCATCATTTAAAAGATATTTTGCATACAAATTGAAAGAAATAGCTCATTTTATTTAATGGGATTTGAGATTTGATGCATACCTGGATCCGATTTCGAATATATTCGGATTCGTCTGGATAGTTCGACCCGGCTCCGTTCACTGAGTCTGAATCCTACACACCACTAAAGTAAACGAGAGGTCAGTGTGTCGGCGAAATATTGTCTCACCGAAGACACTCCGACGCTCAAATTAGTAAAAATCTTCTAAATAGGGAAGGTAAACTGGAAAGCAAAAGAGATAGAGGTTAGGATGGTCAGGTGTGTTGGCTCGTTAAGAATGTGTGCTCTCGTTTCCTGCTCACAGATAGCGTAAGAAAGCGACGTTCTGAAAGTATGGAAGCTTTAGAGAACGATTCTCGGAAAGCTGAAAAGGTCTTCTAGAATCCGGAGGCATTTGGTGGGATTGGAGGACGAACGCTTGTGTAGAAAAAAAGAGAAGATGAGCCTATGTTTAAGCTCTGTCAGCGTTCGTGGGTGAGACTGTAGGAAATCTTTCAAGAAGCTGGTTCTCAGTATTCTCAGGAAGACAAGTTAGAGAGTGAGTAATAGAGCTTCTATTTCTAAATAAGCTTTCGTGTTTGTTCGTGAGCTTGTGTCTGAGAATGCATGTGTCTTCTAGAACGAAGACTTTAAGCTTTTATGGGCAGCAGGAGAGCCTCTTTCTTTGGGCAATGTGGCGTGCTCCTCCTAGACTGGCAATGACGGCCTTCTCAGAGTTGGTGGGCTTGACAGTCGTGATTTGATGGATCATTTTTCTGTTGTACAGTGCAACGGATCTTCAGATCATCTTATACTTTTGTGACTATTTTGTTGGTGCTGAGTTCATTGCTTCCTTTTTTGAGAAGATCAGCTTTTTGGGAAGGCACGTGATCATGAAAGGATCGTTGCTCTTCGTGCACGTGTTCGCCTGCCAATTTGGGCTTGGGCCGTAGCAAGTTTGAAGCTTTTTTTGGCCTGCCGCTATAGTACATCCAATTAACGCTCGAGTTGACCGTCTGTACGCGAGTTTGCCGCCTGTTAAAATCTAGACGGTCAACGCTAGTGTTGACCGTCTTGAGCCTTTCAGGATTTGGGCATTCGCCTCCTATTGGGCCGTTATTTGAGTTGACTGTTCAGCAGGCTATTTGGGCCTTTTTTTGACCGTTGATCAGCCCATATTATGGTATACCTATCAAGATTATATAAATTGATGATTACTTGAATATGCTAACACAAGGAGGTAACGGTGAGGGTAATTTTATTATTGATGTCCGGTAAGTTCCACTCTTTCTTTTATATATATTAAATTTAGGAAAGCTCGTTTGTCCTCAAAACAAGTTAACGGAAAGAGTTTTGTTCCGATGGCAGGACCGTATAATTTTGGTCACG
>JAODPA010068714.1:0-29767 GCA_025585075.1 Nepenthes mirabilis | reverse complement strand
AAATATACATTATATTTGTAACATATACAGATAATATGCAATAATTTAAAATTGATAACTATGAAGCATAAGCATGTAGGAATTACTTTCATGCATCTAAATATAAAGAGAATTCTGAAATAATACACATAACTATAATACAGAAAATTAACATGAGTTCTTGCAAAATTTCTTTACAAAATCATGGAGAACTAATAGATTTACATATTTTTCATGCTTTTATTTCAAAATCTTAGTTTGGACTAGTATTAGAATAATAGTACCCAAAAAAATAGGAATAAAAAGCAACAAAGGAAAGAGGGGGCTAAAAATGCACTTGCCTTCGCCTGATATACCAAAATTCTTAGTCCGAATCTTCTGAATTGGGCTACTCGGACGCTTTCTCGCTTTTCTCTCTCTTCTTCTCTATCCCTTTGGCCTTTCTCTCTCTCTCTAATCTCTCTCTCTATCTGTTTCACCGCTTGGAAATACAGTGGAATTGATCCTCGATCGGCTTTATAACAGACCCGAGTCGAGGGTGGGTGGTGCGTGGATTAGGCGCGGGACATTTTGGAATCTGCGTCTGCTATGGTGCTCCGCTGCATGGCAAGCGTTCCCAGCACTGCCGGCAGCGCCTCCGGCTCGCCAAGGCGCGGGTCTGGCACGCTAAAGTGTTGGCCCGGGCCGCAAGCCCGATTTCATCCGGTTTGCAATTCTTTCCCTTTTTATCCAATTACTCACATCGTTAGACCTTAATTGCAATTTTATTAGCTTAAATATTCCCGATTAACATAAGTTAAAACTCGAGCCTGATATCACCGTTTATTAAATTTGGTCCCATAATCCTTATTAGGAACCGATGACCATCTACCAACCTTGGCGTTACTGATACCTATAGTCCCGCTATTACCACCTGTTTTTTTGATATCCCTATTCAGAAATGACTGGATTGTCAAAGACAATTTGTTAATTATTAGGTGTTCAGTGAGTTGGTTTGTTAAAGTAAGGCATTGAAAGGCAGACCGGTGCAAAGAGATCATTTTGTCAGAGAGTCCTACTTTCAGTCTAGATAAAACCCCAAATTGGCTCGAATTGTTGATCAAAATCAAAGAGGCTCACACCAATAAATACAGTACATCATCATGGAAAATCAGCACACCATTTGAGGAGCTGAGTACATGGCAAGTTATTTAAAAAGTCCACTAAGTACACAATCTTTCAAACAACGGCTTAGATCCCAAAATTAACGAAATTAGGCAAGACATTTACTCTTCTTTCAATGAAACTATCATCACGAGTCCCAAAGGCTGCCTAGAAGTGACAAAGAAGGAAGCTAACGACATGCTTATCAAAAGGAGTTACATAGTAACTTCTCTATGTAGTTAATGGCTTGAGGAAGGTTACTAAACGGCTCGCAGTTAAGTCCCAATACCTTTAAATATCAGCTCTCTTAGAACAGAAAGAGGCATCTTCTGCATCCTTTGCTTCCCTGAGTACTCACTCTTGTTTGGAGCACTCCAAAAACACTTTACTTGGCCTTCATAAAGAGGTTAGGAGCTTGTCTTCTAAAGAATCTTATCTCTCAAAATGAAATCTCAAGACATGGAACACTGTTCTCCAGAAGCTAGCTTCCCCTCCTAATCCTCGCTTTCTACTTTGTTTAGTGCAACAATGATTTGAGCATGGAAGATTAAATCAAAGAGCTATTCTTGTACCTTTGAACTTGTGTTGATTTACGGTGTATAGAATCCGGGTTAGAAGATTTGAGAACCTGATTCAGAATCTCTTGAGTCAACTCTTGATTTATGATGCGCATCAGAATCCTATGTTAATAAAATCTAATTAGAAGTCCTTATAATTTTATAAAGTAAATCTAATTGTAAACTAAATTAACCAAATATAATATTTTTTTCAAAATCACTCAATTTTAGTGTTTTACATAATCCTACAAATGATTTTAAATGTATATATTTACAAAGCATTAAATTTTATTATCTTTAATTAAGGGTGCTTACTTTGAATAAAAAAAAGTTTATTTATCCATGTTGAAAGTGATGATACAAATTGGAAATCCAATTCGGAGAAGTTAACAATAGGGGCCTTATACTAATAGATAGTAATGTAATTGCTGTCAATGGTTGTGTTTAGTTCTATTATTTTCAGTATTAGTCAGTAACGTATAACAAGGCAGTTCCCTTTCCTTGCGGTTGTGCTTGAATAGAACCTTTATTGTTCAAATAACTGTCTAGATTGGGCTGTAAATTAATTATGCTTTAATTTGTTCTATGTGTTGATTGAGATGGAAACCAACCAAACTAAATGGCCTTCCCCTAGCCTCCTTCCTTTTTTGTTATGATTGGAAGGATATTAAAATAGATAATGCAAATATTTGAAATGTAAGGTTGCGTTACTGTTACCGTTGGAATCTGTTGAAGTATTAGCATTCTACTTCTCTTTAAAAGAAACAAAAAATTGGTTTCATGAATAAGCAGCAAGGTCCAGGTAATGGCAATGTTATTCCATTATATTCAATATGAACTTCAATCGAGAAAACTCATTTCATTGAAGATTGAGGAAATGACATATAGAGCCACAAAGGGGGTGAATAGGTATTTCTATTGGAAGTATGAATTAAAAAATTAAAACTTCGATACACAGAATTATAGATTTAGATACTAAAACATATACGATCATCATTTGCATGCATATAATATTAAAAATATAGAAATAGAGAAAACCTACATTATGGTGATGAAGGAAAACTCTCAAACAACTCGTTCAAAGAGAAAACCCTCTGAGCTTAAGTTACTGGTTGAAAATTCACTATATGAGATGAATCAAATTATAAACCGACAAAAGACATGCTAGATCCCCAAGCCAACTAATACTGGACATGTTACTATCTAAGATTCTCTTTAAATCTATAGACCGACAACTACCCAAATAACTTCTTTTTCTTCCGAGTAGATATCCTATTGACCGAACTACTCTGGCTACAACACATATCAAATCTATGTACAAGCCTTACCCTAGAATTTCATAGGCTTGCAAGATAATAAATGTAAGGTTCAGAATCATAGTAAGTGAAAGGCCTTGAGAGACCAAAGCTCTCATCAACAACAAAGAAGAAGGATCTCTTAAGAAATTAATGGTTCTCTCACATCTCACAAAGAAGCACTCTTGAAGTCTCATGGAAAGTTCTCCCCACACAGTTGATCAATTTGATGTTTACCCTCATATTGAAATATGTTTGGCTTTTAAAAACAGAAAGAAACCTCCGGTTAAAGCAGTTTGGCGAAGTGGGAAGTGTGTTGAAACTATATTTTCAGCCAAGTGAAACACCGCTCAAAGCATTTTTTTCAAGACTATTCAAGAGGCCTTCACCCTGTCATCTTGCAAATCATCACTAGACCTCTACAGCATGAGCTACTGTCTCGTGACCATCTTAAAATTTCACTTTGGACACTTGCAACATGAGATGCTATTACAAAATATCACAAGCTCATTAACACATGATAAACACCCTCTCTGACACAAACCGAACAACAATGGATTTGCACTTAATGAAAGTTATCACTAAAGTCCTTAGCCCAGAACTCACGCAAGCCAAATAGTGGGTATACTCAACCTTCAATATTTAACCAAATACAGCCCTAAAACTTATTTTGACACGCAAGATGATATGATAATTGACTCAATGTATAATATAATGTAACAAAATTTGTCAACACTAAAGGCAGAGCAAATAAAGACTATTAGGTGTCTGCAAAACATCCTCAATCTCATTTGTACTTCTGTAAGCCAGTAATTATGAAGGCCATTGGTAACATACCAAATAAGGAACCCAGTCAACTTTTAAGTAGCAAGGACTCATCAATAGTGATGCATGAGCCTCACATGTGCCTCTCAAGTCTCAATTGGCCTTGTATCAGAAAAACTCTTTGCCATAATATTCTGGCTCATCCATCTGGACCTAATTAAGTCTGATAACATGAATAAGTTGAGAACTACCCAATTCTTTTGAATTGGACCATTTTTCAGTTTCATAAGCACATCCATCTATCTTGTTATGCAAATTATTTATCTCCCTATTTGATGCTCTTTCATCTTATTGAGTTGAATTAGTCTCAAATGCTGTCATAGGAGGCCTCCTTCATACTAGAATGGTTGATAACCTATTCTATTTTGAATTGCATCTTCCCCATTTGAACTAATTTCTCTCACTTTCATGGTTTCTTTTTTGAGCTTCTCTTATCCGGACCCTGAGTTTATTGACACCAAGTTAAGTGAGATTTGTATTTTCCTTGGTTGAGGGAACAGGAAGAGAAGGCGAGTCATGGCTCCAAGAGATTGATTTGGCTGAGAGTTAGAGTACTTGAATGGGATTGGTATGTATTTAGAAAAGAAGGGTGTCCAAAGAGAGAGGTAGAGAGAAATGGTAAATAGAATAAAAATATTATAATTTAATTTGCATCCATGCATCGGAGGCTGATGCATTGCCTTTGGTGGGTTCTTGTTGGGAAAGTTGATAGGGGTTTGTACTTGACATATAAATGGAAAGATGTAACTTTAGAATTGTAAAATATATCCATAATGGTACTATTGGCCCTCTAGGAAAGGTAGTTTTAGATTGTTGAAAATAAAATCCATGAAATGCCAAATCCATATTACCCAAAAAGGTAGAGTAAGGAAAAATCAATGCTGTCTGTAAACATAATTCTGCTTCCATTTCCATGAGATGATAAAAGTAGCTGGGGGTTTAAACAATAGAGATACATGAATTACATTTTTTTAAAGTTATGAGGCCTTTTTATGGAAGAGAAATAGAGAATATTTGTTTCAAACTGACAGTAAACAACATGAAGGAGCAGGCTTTCAAATAAACCTGTAAATGCTCTTTGTTTTAACCTTTTGGTAACTTGCGAGTTTGACATGTTGCTTGCACAACTGCTAACATTAGTGTCGGCCCTTGTATTCATAGTGTCTTCTATGGTTTGAATCTCACTTTGTCAACTGTTAAGCACGTGGTACAGTATGGTATTTTAACTGTACTTTGTAAAAACAACAAAAGTGAACTGCAGCATTCCATCTACCGTTTAGAAATGGTCAATAGTCCAACTTATATGCTATCTGTACACTTGTAACACCATTGAGAATTTTATCCAAGTCCAAATACATCTCATCACATTATTAGAAGAGAAGAAAGCGAATTGTTAAAATGAAACTGAATGCATAAGCTTTCATATGACAAAGATGAAGCTACTCCCCCCCCCCCCCAGCAAATACTAAAGATTTTAGTTATTATTTTTGTCTGTTAAGCTTGCCCAGCCCGTACTTAGCACAAGTGAATTGAATGCAAACATTCTTGCTACCAAGCTGAAGTGCTGATTTAAATTTCTAAGACATGTGTACATGTATAATTCTCTTGTTTGTCATTGATTTCCACAAAAAAATGGTTTCTAATGTATTGACATTGATAAATTGTCTTTTGCTGTGATGGGTAGGGCAGAAAGGGGGCTGCATCATTGTAGATTCCACACGGAAAGGGAAGCGATTTCCTGATAGCATGTCGAAGACAATTCCAATTTGGACTTGTGTTTTAAATCGGGCTATCAACAACTATCGTAACATGATGCATGAAAATGCTCTCATGAAGGATATAGTAAGTGTGGACTTTCTACCTCCTATTGTGTGAGTGCACATGGACCCTGAGGAATAAAGGTTGAATATTTTATTAATGTTGCTTCATTTTTGAGTGCGATAACTTTATGTGGACTTTTGCAAGTTTTTGGTCTAACCTAATATTTCAGACTTTTTCAGCATACAATAGTTGTCATTTGAGCAGAGCTTGTTGAATCATGTTCATGTTATTCATCCACTTATGCCAATGACTAAGTTTGCTTGGTGTCTACAATTAACAGGAGTTAAGCATGTTGAACATAAATGCCAAAAAAATGGAAAATGCCTCTCTTAAATGGGATTGGTCATTGCATCTACCTCTATGGGTGTCTAAAACAGAGAAAGCTTCTATCGAGGATCGCCTCGAAGAATGGACTAGACAATTGGAAGCTAGTGGAGCTGATATTGCTTCTCTTGAAGCATCCTTGAAAAAGCCCCTACGCCCTTTATGGATCTCACAAAAATCAATCATCTGGTTGAATGAAGTACCTGATCATGATTCTTGGGATTTCACACCTGTGATACTTGTCTCTGCTTCCTCCTCAACTGGTGTTTCTCAGCGAAGGACAAGCTCCGAGTTCAGCTGGACCTACATTCCGGGGGCTGGTGATGATGAAGAAAGCTGGGCTAGAGGTCTAACACCTAACCTTTTCTGGGATCATGCTTATGATCTTATAAACTCGGGGCCTCATCTCTGTAACCAAAAGGTTGCTGAAGTTGTTGAAAAGGAGAGAGTATATCATGCCCGAAGAGGTCATAATGCTCCTCAGGTTACCGTCAAACCTCAAAAGCCTCTGGGGAGCTGTGATCACTCTTCCAGTGAAGAACTGCCGTTACAGCTGGAGCTTCTGAACCTCAAACCCGATGGGAACTCTTGTACTGAATATTGCATGCTATCTTGGTTGGGTTCAACACATATTGCTGTGGGCGCTACTCCACTGGGTAAGGTTTTTTGCATCTCCCTTATTTTCTTAGAATGTAAATTTGTTAAATAGTCATATAGGGATGCTCATGTTTCTATTGAAATCCGCTAGATTGCCAATTAACCCCTCAAGTAGTCTGTTTGGTGAAGACAACCTTCTGCGTATGATGGGTCCTTATTCATGTACCAAGTACATGCCATCTGAAAACAAAAATGTAGTACGGCAAGTTGGGTACAACAAGTTTCCAACTCCTCATAGTGGCCCTTTGCCCAACATGGGAAACACGACATAGTGCAATCCACATTGACCTTATTTGTGTTCACAAACCATTTCTTTGTGGTGCACTGGATTTGAAGCTCATGTTAAATCTGGTAAAAAATGTTATTATCTTTTTTGGTAAGTAAAAACGACGTATTTATCTCATTGGAACCTAACCAGAAGGGTGAACCTTTTGGAGAAGGCAATTCTTGAATTTTCATGAAATGACAATTGTAACTCTAGAGAAAGAGGTTGGATGAAGTCAGGCTGTGTTGACTTCTAATTGGCTACTATGTCAACATCTCCAGCGGAGAGAGCAACATACAACTAATGGTTGTAACAACGGAAATCCTACGGCATGTGTCTGTGCTTTTGACACACTAGATATCAAGAATTCCAAGAACGGAACTGCTCTTTTATTTGACAGGAAGAATGGTAAGTGGAGAAATGATTCTGAATGTGTAACATTGGGTGAGCTTGTACTCAAGCTGGTTTTTGGTGGTGGCGCCCATGTTTAGAAGCACAAAGAGGAAGGTAGAGGAACTCCCTGTGACACATCATAAGATGCTGGTTTTTCAGTTCTTGTCATAAATTGGGCCCAGTCCATCTCTAGATATTTGATCAGCTGGGAGGCTGACATGTGGCCATCTTAAGCTTCCAGAAAAGTTCCCATGGGAAGAGTGATGCAAATAATTGTGATAAAGGTCATGATAAAGAAAGACAAGTCTTTGTTCAAGAAAACATGTTATTTGATGGTCAATTAGACGCTTAGATGTTTGCAGTAGTGCAGTACTCTGTGTTGAGGTATTTGAGTTGTTTAGTTACGGTAACTATAATGCTTTCCAAATGGTAAAAGCGGACAATAGAAAGAAGAAGAAAGGTTATCTCCTTCCTTGTATGGCTATTACCAAACTGCAGCTGCGTGAAGATTTACTACATTAGCGTGTGACTAAGATGCATCAGAAAGTTCGCTATAATGAATGGAGGACCACTCTAACAAAATCTTACCATAGTAACATTGAAGTTGATGTATACCTACAATTCGGATTATGATTCAAATAAACTTAGATTGGATAATCGAACATTCTATACGGATCCTACACATCACAACAACAAGAAAGAACTTTGTAGGAATCGATACTCGTTCCCAATATATCCTCTAATATTTAAGTCAGTAAACTTCTCCAAAATTTGGAATGTAGGAGAAATTGAGAGGAAGAGAGAGAGAGAGAGAGAGAGAGAGATAGAGGACTTAGCTCCGAATTTTGTGGAAAAACAAATATGTTAGAGGGCTATGCTTTGTTCATTATTTTCAGAAATCTGTCTCCTTTTTCAAGGAAAGTGGGTTATATTTATAACCATATTGCCAATTGGTGGCGGTTCCTAAAGAGGAATAACCGACCACAATATAAGCCATTAGGTCAGTTGTAACTGATTAGTTCAACCACTATTATGCACGTTTTGATCGTAAAGTTGATTGAAAGTGGCTAACACCTAAATATCAAATTTATAATTATGAGCAGTTGATGCTAGTTAATTTGAAGATCGTTGCATAGGCAATTGCAAATTATATAAACCACTCACTAGGATGAGCCACTCAATTAGATTAACCGCTCGGCTGGACATTCGAATATGTAGCCATTCAGGCATATAACCTAATCTGTCTAATAACCGCCCAACCAGTCGATTGCTCGTCTAATATTAATTTATTTTGATTAGAGTTGGGTCAAGACTAGACTCCATGTTCTTTGAGTTTGAGCCTAATGGGTTGGTTAATATTTTTTCATTTCTAGGCTTGTTATTAATGGGCTCACTATGCTAATCAATTGAGCCAACCTAGTTGATGCTATACCCAACAAAAGTAAATGAACTTATTGGTGTTGAAAAACTCATAATTGTAAGTGTTTTTTGATGGCTCATAAGAGAATATTTATGATATAAACAATGCGAATATTTATGACGGCTTTAATTTGCGTGTTACTAAGGCCAATCGGAAAGTTGAATCTTGGCGAGCACTGGACTATTTTTGGGTTAATCATAGTTTTCAATTGCAGTGTCGCGGCCATGTTGTATCATAAGCAACCATAATGATGGTCCGGATGTGGTGTATTATAGGCAATCGTAACGATGTCTTGGCTGTTGAAGACCATTATGATCATATTGTAACGGTTGTGGCTCCTTCAAATACCAGTAGGTCATGGTTGAAACGATACATTGTGGTTGATATTTTATACTATAGCTGTTAGCTGACAAATTTGAATAAATATCCGAAAGGGTGGCATAGAAGTAGATAACAACTAAACAGAGCAAACCCTAGAAGGAGAAGAAACCACCAAGGGAAAAAGGGTGAAGATTAACAAAGCTGTGAAAACTGCAAGTGCCAAATGAAATAAAGGTTCAGAAAGGGAGGTCATCACAGCCATCCAAGTGGCATAATAGGGACCCTTTGATGAAGACCAGTGGGGAAGAAGTGGCAGACAGGCTCAGGAGATAGATTGGCTGGTGCAGCAGCAGGAATGCATAAATGGGAGAGAGAGATCATCACCAATGTTCTCGTGGAGGGCCCCTAGCCGTCAGATGAAGGAATTGAGGATTGTGGCTCTGTTGGATGAAAAGACGCATCATCACCATCGACTTGAAGCATCATCAGATGTCAAATGAGAGGGTGGTGCATCATGGTTTTGTTGAGAAGGTACATCACCATTGTCTCCATGGAGAAGCACCAGCCTTCAGATGGAAGAAGTAGTGGATTGTGGGTTGTTGTGCCTGTTCAAATGAAGCATGCCATTCATGTGACTTCATCCTCAGCCGAGGGACACATGACAGGCACCTTACATATGGGACAACTCTAGCAAGTTCTTAGTGGTTATAATAATTTTAGCTGTACAATACCTCTTCTAAAAAGCAGCTGATTATAATGATTAGGGAACTTTTATTGAGGCAATATTAATAGGAGAATGTAATAGAATTAATCAGACAATGAAGTACCATTACGTGGCTTAATTGGAGATCTCTCCCTTCTCAAATTGAGAATTATATCCTCTTTTCACTGTTCTTCTGAAAATTTTCTATCATTCTCTCTATTCATTATGTTCAATTTTCTTGTAGGAAAATCAACACAGAAGGACCAAATTGAAACCTTGCAACGGCGTATAATTGACACCTTGTGGGGCTTAAAAAAGATACCTAATAGACTCATGGAAGTTACCTAATTGATAATTGATGGATCCCCAAAGTTACGAGACTTCTATTTACCTTTTGTAGAAAGCTTTAAAATGTCTGCTATTCACTGTTTTGTTATCTTGAAGAAATTAATATTAGCTACTTCTAAGGTTCAGGGCAAATAATCAATTGTTGACCATTACATTTTTGGAAATGAGTATCTGATATGATATGGGACTAATACACCCTCACTAATGCATATCAAATGGCATAGTCCGATATGACTGATGCAGGACCAGAACAGACCCATACAAAAACTGTCCAACTACATTTTTCAAACGATTTATTAGCTAAACATTTTCTTCATATGTGCTCATGTTGTATTATTTATCGGTTAACACATGATTTTATTATGTTTAATAATATATATGAAATATTCTTGCATAATAGTTTAACTGAGAGAGTATAGTTTATCTGTCATACATGGTAATATTAATTAAAAATACTTAAAAATAGCATTTAATGATAATGTATGTTTTAAATTATGAAACAATACACAGATTTCTTAGATGCCTTTGTTCATTACTCAAATTCTAACACTTCTGTGCTTCAGTGTTTATGTTTTATTCTTTGCCAACAATTGATAATTGCAATCGCTGTGACCGTCACTATACACACACACATTTTAGAGGGAAAAAAAGCCTTTAATATCATCCAATAATTTCTACACTTTCCAAATATTTTTTGATATTTAAGATGCAGTATGCTATGTAGAGGGAATGACTCAATGACAAGGCTTCCGAAATTGCAGGCTGATGGGAGGATTAGATATATACAACTTTACTCCTACAATTCTGGAAGGTTATTTTCATAGTTTGAACCAATACTCTCCGTATCACAATGGAGTATCTTATTATTGCACCCAGGTTCACTATCTTTGTTGCGGAGAAAGCTTTTCATCACTTAATCCATGTTTTCATACAAGAGTATGTAATACCACATTGATCATTGCAGTCAAATTTCAAATCTTGAGGAAAAAAATAGTACTAGTTCAGAGATATCATCTGTATGTCATCATTCATACAAGTTTGAGCCAAATCTTTTAGAATCTTGCATGAATGAACTTTTTTTGTTAACCAGATGAACGGCAATGGATTGTCCTGTCTGCTGTGATCCTACGGCTAGCTGACTAATTGGCTGTTGATGTAAGATTGATATCTTGACTGTGAAGAACTCACTTCCTGTTGTTGGCTGATTGTTGTGTATGTGTATGTGTGTGTTTTTTCCCAGCTTCTGCAGCTGCACCTGAAGTTGCTTGCATATTGAACTGTGACAAGGAGTTGCTTATGATCAATCCATATGCATATTTGCATCTTCCCATAGTGGTGCGTATGAATTGAAAGAATTTTTGAGGTTTAAATTCTTATTTCTGGGGTTTTTGGTGTATACGTATATAATATGATATATTTGAGTCCTATTGGGGTCTCTCCTTTTTTTATCCTCCATCATATTTCCAATAGTAAGGATTTTATCTTGACAATTTGAATTATTAAAATTATGACAACACATTAAATCCTAGCCATCTAAGTTGCTACGATGAAATCCTCACAGCTGGAAGTATGCAAGAACTTTAAAATGGGAGAAATCTAATGGCTACCCTGTAAAATATACTAACCAAGACTACCTTTCTCTGGCCAGAGCTCGAAATTCAATCGATTTTCTTTGCTGAGTAATCTACCATCTGCAGTGAACTTTGCAAGGTCCAATTTAGCTAGAGGAAAGACACTACTAGTTTGCTGCCATGATGGTGAGCAATATTCTTCACTGCTGATTTTTTTTTGGGCTCCTTAATGAGGTTCTGGTCTTAAATCTGTTCAAAATCCTGTATACTATCTGTTTCCTGATTTATTTTGCATTGGATGCTTTATTATTGGGGACCGATTCTGATGATTCATGGACATTTTTTCATTGTTCTTCTCTTACATGTTGAATAAAAATATGGCTGATCAACATTTTAGTACCCTAGGTTTTCATATGGGTGCAAATTATAAAAGATACTGCATATAGCCCTGGAATTTGACTGCAGGGTGTGAATCCGAGGATTAATAGGATGCCTATATGATTTTGTTTTATATACGCATATTTTTTATTTCGCTTAATTAATCTTGAATTGGTTGGATATATGTGTGACAATTATTTAGAACTCCCATTCTTTTGGCTGTAGTAATTATCTTGATTAATTATTTACATGGTGGGGGATGGGTCTTTGCACAATGGTAAGGTTGCTCTATTATGACATGGAGGTTACATATTTAAATAAGTGAAACAGACTCTTTGTATTACAGCAGCAAGGCTGCATATATCTGATCTGTTTCAGAGTTCGTAATATTGAAAATTTGGACACATGACCACCCATTTATTATTTGCTTGTTAATGCCTTTCAAAATATTTTTTCTGATCTCTTGCAATCCTAGTGCATACATTGAAAATTCATGCTACATGTCTGTTTTCAGGGGAAGATATTAGCATTTGTGTATCCCTTGCAATCTTGATATCACTATTCGATGATCAAGGTATGCTCCCTTCCCTACCTTGCCTTGTATATGTTTTGCAGAACAATATTATTTTTAAAAATGCTTGCAATATCCAGTTAAATACTGTGGATGTTTCATGTTGTTTCTTCTACTGTCTTTGAATCTTTTGATTCGAGTGCGTGAAACTTTCTAGGGCTTGGGACAATTGACCAAGTTACAGTTTACCTGATTGAATTAGCTTGAAGTTTCCACATTCATAAATAATTGAAGGTTATTTTACTCTTAAAATATATATTGAGAAGTCGAAAGAAGCTATGGATTTATCTGTTAGTTGTACATTATTGCTACATGCTCTTTTATTTTTGGACTTCATTTGGTTGAATGAGATGTGATGCGAGAAAATGCAATTTGGACCCAACTTGCACCCAAAGGGAGGTGAATAGGTGTAAACGTAGCCAAGTGAAACATTATGCCCACAAATTCAATTTACAGAAAGAATCAAGGTTCAAGGTGAAATACCTACAGTATGTCAAATTAACATGACCAAAAATGATAAATATAAACATGTAGTAGAGTTAAAGATACAATCTCACTGATAAACGAAAAATTTAAGAGCCAACTGTTCTATAGAAAAGCCATTTGTGCAGTCATTCATCAATTGAAAACCCACTATACAAAAAGATTTGATATCCAGACTGATGGTTTTGGCGTACTAGATTCTAACCATTTTATTTAATTTTTACATCCATTATTGCATAATCCATCTGCATATACTTAGGAAAACGTTGGTAAGCCTGATTAACCATTGGTCAGCCCGTGTCTTCATTGTGATTAGGGTGGTCTCGGGGGTGTTCCCGTTCACTGAGTCTGTGTAGAAACGATTGTGTTTTAATTTATGTAGTAATTAAATAAAATGACATCTCGATTAAGATGAATGCTCAGGGGCAGTAATTTAAATTCTAGTACGACAACAAATTCGAGGGAGTCTTTAATTATACCAAGTAGTCATGATTGTTCAAGATGGACTATTCCTACATAGCAGGTCGAAGAAATCTATAAAATTGAAACTTTTGATTTTAAAATAACCTTAGCAATTAAAGATCATGAACAAACTATTTCTATTAAAAATGAATACGAAGAAATTAGGTTATTATCAACATTATCAATTGATATATTTAAATAAAAAGGATATAATNATTTATATCAATTCTTAAATATTATTAAGCAAAATGGACTTGTAGTATCTTTTCTAAAAATCAAATTATTTCAAACAAAAGTTAGATTATTAAAATTCAACATTTATCAACATATGATCACATCTATTCAAAGGTCAATTGAATTTGTTAATAAATTTTCTAATGAAATCAAAGATAAAAATCAATTATAAAGATTTTTAGGTTGTCTTAATTACATTGCACACTTCATATCTAAACTTAGACAAATCTGTGGACCTTTATATCAAAGGCCTTTAGCCTGGATGGAGAAATATGCCAACATAATCAAAAGTCTTAAACAACAGGTTCAATATTTATCATGTTTAGGAATTCCATATCCTTATGCATCACTCATAGTAGAAACAGATGCATTAGATCTAGGATATGGGGCCTTCTTAGGCAAAAAATAGAAACAAAAACACATGCTTAAATTAAATGTTTTCATTCTAGTTTGTGGCTAGGACTATAAAAAAATTATTCAACTATTAAAAAAGAAATTTTATTCATTGTATTATGCATCGCAAACTTTCAAGATGATTTATATAATAAATACTTTCTTTTACGTATCGATTATAAAGCTGCTAAAGATGTTTTGCAAAAGGATGTTGAGAATTTAGTTTCTAAACAAATTTTTGCACAATAGCAAGCAATTTTATTTGTCTTTGATTTTGATATAAAATTTATCAAAGGATTTTCATATTCTATACGAGATTTTTTGATAAGAGAATTTTTACATGGACACAATGCCTCCTAAAGCCAAATCTACCGGCAAGGAAGAAGCTATTCAGCCCTTTGTTACACCATCAAAACAACCTTTTAAACAATCAGCTAAAGATTATGCCATGACTAAACCTCAAGTTATACCAACATCTAACCAATATGCAACCTTAGCTGAATATCCACCCATTACCTTCAAAGAAGCAGTAGTTTCTGCTTCCTCCTCTAGTCAAACCATCACATCCGAAAGCCAATATATTACCAAACCACTTAAAATTACACATAGCCTTAACTTCTTATTACCAAAAACCTTTACTCCAAGATCTAATAATCTTAACCAATAGAATGCTTTATCCAAATTGTTTATACTAGACTATTGATGTCCTTAAAACTCAGCAAATTTATGAATTGATTTTAATCGATTTAGGCTTTATAGAACTCAAACACCATCGAAACACAAAAGATAATGCTATTATCTTCTCCACCATTAAAATCAAACGTGTTCGTCAACCTCAGGAGATAGCTCTTAATACCCGGGACATTAAACCATTTTCTATTTATTACCAACCCATGGAATATAATTTTCAAGATTATAAAGTTGCATAGTTTAATGCTTTGTATCTTAGGTCATTTACCCATTCATGGTTTATTCGATTTGATAAATCCTGTCATAAGCAATTTCCTTGTTAGTTCACCGAATGGTAGATCTATTGCAGACCTCTTCCATTCATCTACCCAAGCATTGTCAATAATGCTCGAATCTGGTATGAAAAATTATGCAAAGATGTATTCCAGCCACAAAGTTATTGCATTTCATATAGATTATGAAATTCCTTGGATCATGGCTTGGCATTTTACATGCCACAAATATTATGAAGATACACCACTAGTTATGCAAGATATCTCATTATCCTTTGTTAGAGAATTTCGTATCAAATGGTGAGATAAATTTGACCATGCTTTGATCGGGTGTTCTACTGTTCAAGTTGACTTTCAACGCAACAAGGCATTAGCACAGTCTGACAAGATTGCATCTAAGGTCCTACCATCAACAGCAGCCGCTTCTACTCTAGTAGCGCCATCGGCTCCTCCTATTCCAAGGAGTCCTCGTGCTTTTAGCTCACCTATACCATCCATCTCTTCCAAAAAGTCCACTAGGTTATCTAAACAAAAGGAAGCCCATAAGGCCCATTTAAATGAGACAATGGCCCAGACGCAAAAAACTCTTCCTACTCAAGTCCAAGAATTCAAAACCAGATGGGCCGACATTATAGATGATGACTAAGCCTCTGGTTCCTCTATGCAACCGCCTTCACAGACACCCAGCCCGCATCCAACGCACTTGGCGGGTTATGCTCAGGATTCTTTCAACTTTTGAGCAAGTAACAAAAAAAAAAAAAAAAACTAAATAAAATGTGTTATTATGTAGGTACTCCAAAAATTCTTCCATTTTTTACTAAATTTTCATCATATGTGCAAGAAGCTGTTTGTGACAGTATATCCTGGCAGCAACTATTTCACCTCGATCAGTCTATAGGATTATTTGTGCTAGACAAAAGATGCAAAAATTCTCCACAATTATGCAAAACAACATCCTTTTTGATTTATTCCTTAAAAGGTCAAAAAGGAAACAATTAAAGTATCAATAGTCAAAGCTAACGGTATCTAAGCAGATGCCTTACCATTAGTAAAAGTCGTCCTTGATCAAAAGAAGACAGAGTTGACTAGTGGAGAAAGATTGATGGATAAACATGTGCAAGCTACTCATCTAGCTACCTTTCAATGCCATCCACCTACCTCGCCACCTAACAAATGAACGGACAAGATTATTCAACTATCAGCGGTTCAAATGTAAGCTCAACTTCTATATAAGGCACTTCAAGGAAGCATTCAGGATATCAAAAAATTTAGCAAATTTCCGAGCCTTATTCCTATCCTCATCCTTTGTATTCCCTTTCTCAAATTTGTGTCCCATTCTTCCTTGCTATTGTATCCAACATTCATCAATTATTAATAAAGTGTGAAGATTTTATCAAGTTGTTGATATACTTTCTCTTTTCTTTTTACGTTTGTTGTAATTAAATTTGAATTTTGGATCCTGTTCACTCGTTTTGGTATCAGAGAAAAAGTACACTAGCAACTTGTAAAAATCTTCACACTTTATTAATAATTGATCAATGTTGGATATAATAGTAAGGAAGAATGGGATACAAATTTGAGAAAGGGAATACAAAGAGTGATGACAAGCTTAAGGCTTGGAGACTAGCTAAATTTTTGGATGCCCTAAATGCTTCCTTGAAATGCCTTATATAGAAGTTAAGCTTGTATCTGAACCGTTGATAGTTGAATAATCTTGTTCGTTCATTTGTTAGGTGGAGACGTAGGTGGATGGCATGTGAAAAGTAGTTAGGTGAGTAGCCGGCACATGTCTATCCACCGGCCTTTATCCACTAGTCAACTTTGTCTTCTTTTGATCAGGGAAGACTTTTACTGTTGGTAATATGTCTGCTTGAATACTGTTGGCTTTGCTTGTTGATACTTTCATTGTTTCCTTTTTGTCCTCTATAGGAATAAATCAAAAAGGATGTTGTTTTACATAATTGCGGAGAATCTTTGCATCTTTTGTTTGGCACATATAATCCTTAGACTGATTGAGATAAAATATTTTGCTGTTGCTGCTAGGATATACTGTCATGAACAGCTTCTTGCACATATGATGGAAATTTAGTAAAAAATGGATGAATTTTTGGAGTACCTGCATAATAACACATTTTCGTTAGTTTTTTATTTGCTTAGTCAGAAATTGAAAGGATCTTGTTCACTCGTTTTTCCCATTGAATTACTAACAAACTTATTCAACACTGCTAGAACTCTGGTGTTCTCGCCACCAACAAAAACTTGGAAGACTAGAGCATTATGGGTGAGAGGATTTCTTAGGCTGGAAGAACAATCTGTTAGTTGAAAGGTGGAAATCTCTAAAGTGTTTGGTGGTTTGTGCACATGAGCTCTATTGGAAGATGCACAAATGAATTGCACGGTTTCTTTATTTGTTTGGAGGAGTTGAGGGCTAAAATTTATAAAAATTGGGTAGTTAAAGCAATTGTAATAACGTGTATGGATGGATTAAATAGTCTTTCGCAAGAGCCAACATCATACAAATACTGTTCATTACCTTATTGACACTGTGCAACTTGAGTGAATATTAAGTGAAAATCGATGGTATTCAGTTTGAGTGATATGATGTGGGAAAAAGCAATTTAGACCCAACTTGCACCTACAATGCATCAAATTAGCATGCCCAAAAAAGATAAATATAAACATGTAGTAAAATTGAAGACACAATCTTGCTGGTGAAGGAAAAATTTAAGAACCAAATGATTTATGGAAAAAGCATTCAAACAGTCAGTTATCAACTAAAAATTTACTATAGAGAAAAGCTAATTTATAGACTGATAATTCAAACATACTAGACATTAACCAATTAACCCAGGCTTGTGGCCATGTGGAGAACTTTTAGATCTATGCCCCTGTAGCAAAACTAGAACTTTTGGCTTTCTCCAAATGATTTTCTATGAACAAACTCGTTCAGCATTGTTGAAACTCCAGCGTTCTCGTCACCGGCAAACTTTGTGGCTGAGAGGATTTCTTAGGCCGAAAGAACAATCCGTTTGTGGAAAGGGGGAAATCTCTGAAATGTTTGGTGGTTAGTGCACATGAGCTCTATCGGAAGATGCACAAATGAATTGCACGGTTTCTTTATTGGTTTGGAGGAGTTGAGGGCTAAAATTTATAAGAATTGGGTGGTTAAAGCAATTGTAGCAACGTGCATGGATGGATTAAATAGTCTTTCGTAAGAGCCAACATCATACAAATACTGTTCGTTACCTTACTGACATTGTGCACCTTGATTGAATATCAAGTGAAAATCGATGGTATTCAGCTTGAGTGATATGATGTGAGTAAACACAATTTAGACCCAACTTGCACCTACAATTCATCAAATTAGCATGCCCAAAAATGATAAATATAAACATGTAGTAAAATTGAAGACACAATCTTGTTGGTGAAGGGAGAATTTAAGAACCAAATGTACTATGGAAAAAGCATTCAAGCAGTCAGTTATCAACTAAAAATTTATTATATAGAAAAGCTAATTTATAGACTGATGGTTCAAACGTACTAGATATTAACCAATTAACCCAGGCTTGTGGCCATGTGGAGAACTTTTAGATCTATGCCACCGTAGCAAAACCTGATCTTTTGGCTTTCTCCCAATGGTTTTCTACGAACAAACTCGTTCAACACTGTTGGAACTCTAGCGTCCTGGCCACCAACAAACTTTGTGGGTGAGAGTACTTTTTAGGATGGAAGAACAATCTGTTAATGGATAGGTAGAAATCTCTGTAGTGTTTGGTGGTTAGTGCACATGAGCTCTATTGGAAGATGCAGAAATGAATTGCACAGTTTCTTTATTGGTTTGGAGGTGATGAGGGCTAAAATTTATAAGAATTGGGGAGTTAAAGCAATTGTAGCAACGTGCATGGATGGATTAAACAGTCTTTCGCAAGAGACAACATCATACAAATACTATTCGTTTCCTTACTAACACTATGCAAGTTGAGTGAATGTCAAGTGAAAATCGATAGTATTCAGCATGAGTGATACGTTGTGAGAAAATGCAATTTAGTCCCAACTTGCTCCTACAATGCATCAAATTAGCATGCCCAAAAGAAATAAATATAAACATGTAGTAAAATTGAAGATACAATCTTGTTGGTGAAGGGAAAATTTAAGAACCGAATGATCTATGGAAAAAGCATTGAAGCATTTAGTTGTCAACTAAAAATTTACTATAGAGAAAAACTAATTTATAAACTGATGGTTCAAACGTACTAGACATTAACCAATTAACCCAGGCTTGTGGCCATGTGGAGAACTTTTAGATCTACGCCCCCACAGCAAAACCAGAACTTTTGGCTTTCTCCTAATGATTTTCTACGAACAAACTCATTCAACACCATTGGAACTCCAGCGTCCTCGTTACCGGCAAACTTTGTGGGTGAGAGGATTTCTTAGGCCGGAAGAACAATCCGTAAGTGGAAAGGTGAAAATCGCTGAAGTGTTTGGTGGTTAGTGCACATGAGCTCTATTGGAAGATGCAGAAATGAATTGCACAGTTTCTTTATTGGTTTGGAGGAGTTGAGGGCTAAAATTTATAAGAATTGGGTAGGTAAAGTAATTGTAGCAACGTGCATGGATGGATTAAACAGTCTTTTGCAAGAGCCAACATCATACAAATACTGTTCGTTACCTTACTGACATTGTGCACCTTGAGTGAATATCAAGTGAAAATCAATGGTATTCAGCTTGGTGATATGATGTGAGAAAATGCAATTTAGACCCAACTTGCACCTACAATGCATCAAATTAGCATTCCCAAAAAAGATAAATATAAACATGTAAAATTGAAGACACAATCTTGCTGGTGAAGTGAAAATTTAAGAAACAAATGTTTTATGAAAAAAGCATTTAAGCAGCCAGTTGTCAACTAAAAATTCACTATAGAGAAAAGCTAATTTATAGATTGATGGTTCAAATGTACTAGACATTAACCAATTAACCTAGGCTTGTGGCCATGTGGAGAACTTGGAGAGCTTTTAGATCTATGCCCTTGTAGCAAAACCAGAACTTTTGGCTTTCTCCCAATGATTTTCTACGAACAAACTCGTTCAACACTGTTAGAACTCCAGCATCCTCGTCACCGGAACACTTTGTGGGTGAGAGGATTTCTTAGGTTGGAAGAACAATCCGTTAGTGGAAAGGTGGAAATCTCTGAAGTGTTTGGTGGTTAGTGCACATGAGCTCTATCGGATGATGCACAAATGAATTGCACGGTTTCTTTATTGGTTTGGGGGAGTTGAGGGCTAAAATTTATAAGAACTGGGTAATTAAAGCAATTGCACAAACATGCATGGATGGATTAAACAATCTTTCGCTCTAGTCAACATCATATAAATACTGAGCATTACCTTACTGAGACTGTGCAGCTTGAGTGAATATGGACTGAAAATCGACAGTATGCAGCTTGAGTGAATAGTCAACGGACTAAGTAGAGCTTGCAGACCATTTTCCACTTGGGCAAACTTCTAGTGCAATTCCAGTTTATTCCTTTGGCCTCCATATTGCTCAAGTTAAATTCAGGTGAACCTACCCTAACCCTTATCTGGATGCTTGAGTAAAATACTGCTTGAGCTTTGGGTAAGTAAAATACTGCTCAAGCTTCAGGTAAGCGAAAATCAATTAAACCTTCTCCGCTGCAGTGTCGCTTGACCCAAGTTTGAGCAAAAGTCGAGCTCATTCTGTTTGGCAATTTAATGCTCGAGCCAACTTTGTGTACTCATTGAGCACGGACCATTCTGACAATTAGGATCTGTAAGGATGATTCAAGACACATCAATTTGTCATGAAATCTATCAATCACTCAGAAACAGCCTTTGACATGATGGCAAGTGAAGTTTTCTTTGTATGTAAAGAACTACAATTTCCTAAAGATTTTGTTAGCTGCAGTTTGCTTCACTTATACTGTTAATAGTAGTCATGCTTGGTCCTTAATTGAACCTTGAATCATGTAAAATTATGTTGAGATAAGGCCACTTGTCTTGTGGGATCCTTTTTTCAGGAGTGTTTGACAACGGGAGAACATTTGAAGAGACAGAATTCACTAAGTGGGACATGCGACGGCGATTGGTATATGTATGCAAGTATGCAACAAAAGCTCGCCCTTCCAGAGGAAATCTGAAGCAGGTGTATAGCTTTATTACTGGAAGGGGGAGAAGCTCGGTCTCCTGAAGGTAAGGCTCGTGCATTCATTTCTACTATGACCCTGATCTCATAAACTCGTGTTTTGAAATTTTCGAGGGTGGTTGTCTATTGTTCTGGGCTAATAAGCATCATTGGCTTTGTTTTTGGGGTCTTAGCTTATTACCTTTAACGTGTTTTAAATATGTCTAGAATACGTTGTAGATTCATTGGATACTTTAATAATTATTAGAAAATTGAGGTTCTTAATAATAAGTATAGTAAACTGGGCTGATTTTGAATATCATTAGTTTGGTTTATCATTTGTATTGGTTTATCATTAATTTGTATGTTAATTCTTGTGAAATTTTTTTCTTTTTTGAATAGATANCTCTCTTCCTCTGTTTTCTTGGAGCTCACGATCTCTCTCTCTCTCTCTCTCTCTCTCTCTCTCTTTTACATATATTATACCATTAATATTCTCAATATAAATATACAATTTTTATCTTAAATTTTCTCAAAAATTTTTTTACACATTTTCATTTCTTCATTCATTTTTTTTTATACCATTTGTAAGGATCAGATTTTTAGGATTTAACCTCTCAATCTTAATGGAAAAATCAGCCTAGATAGCATATTGGCCGGAGTGGATATTTTGCCGGGGTGGATATTTAGTCGGAGTGAACTTTCTATCGGAGTGAATATTTTGCTGAGTAGATTTTCTATCGGAGTATATTTTTGCCAGAGTGGAAAGATTGATCTACTTAAAGAATTACCTTGTTGATCGGACAGATTGAATTATTGACCGGCTAGAAAGTTAACAGGAAATAGGATAGTTGACCGGAATTAAAATTGTAAACCGGAATTAGCACAGTTGACCGGAATAATATAGTTGATTGAAAATAATGAGATAACCAAAATAATTAAAAAAATTGCGGTCTGTAAAATGAATAGTAACATTTGAGGACTTAGAAAGAGTTGTTTGGAACTTAGAGAGAGACTGAGAAAATTAGAAAGAAATCGAGATCGTTTGGAAGACTAGCAAAAAAAGACTGAGAAAATTAGAAAGAGTCCAAGGACTTGGAAAGATACCAAGGACCTAAAAAAGAGACTAAGGACTCTGAGTATGAATGAGAGTTAGTAAGATGATCATTAGAATCAGTGTAAACCCATACCATACTCCCACCTATTTTATTGACTTTCTGGAAAGGGAGATTTAGTGGAAAAAGAAATACCAAATAGATAACTCGCTCTCACATAGTTGCATCTACCCAGTTGCCTATAAATACTGGAGTTAGGGGTTAAGGAAAGACGCTAGAACATTTGAGGAAGGCATGAAGGAGAAAGAGAGGAAGAAATCCTGATTGAAGTTTAGTAAGGGAGTTCGTAGATCAGGCAAGTGTACCCCATATTTTGTCCTTAGTTATTTATCATTCTAATGTTCTTTTTCGACATGTTTCTACGCGATGCATATCATGATAATTACTTCTCATGTTTAATGAAGGAATTTTATAATCAGCGCATGTGTTATGCTTTACATGTGAGACATTGTTCCACGATTCATACTTGAAAATTATGCGCAAAAAAGTTATCTGCATGTTCTTTTTCGTACAGAGTTTATTACTCTAGTTATGTGTATAATTATTGATGGAGGTTTTTGGTGGACTATAATTCATTCTGTCACAGATGATATCAGAAAAAAGAGATGTATTAGGGTTGATCGATCTTAAAACAGAAGCTTAGGTTTAATTTTGGTGAAAGTAGGTTAAGGGTAATTAGGAATAGATGGAATGTTAAGGTGAGTAACCCCTTTAGAACCGTGGTGAACTTTAGGACCAAGATGGATATTAAGGGTTGTGGTGTAACTAAGGATCGAGATAGATGAAATGACCGAGGTGTAGGGTGTATGAAACTCGGAGGTTTAATCTTTAAATATAATGAATAATTGTTGACCCTTTCCTTTAATCCGAATATATTAGATTAACTGATGCTATGATATTTTGGTTATAGGATAATAGGATGGCAAGTAGAGGACGATGGGCTGCTCGCAATTTTCAGGATTGAGAGGCCGAGTACTTGAATATATTAGGAAAAATGGCCAATGTTATGGAAGCCATGGGGCAACATAGTTTGGCTTCAGTCCCTGTTGGCCAGGAGACATCAGCGTATGATCGCTTCACCAATAAGCGAGTTTCAGAGATCTTGGGAGAACCAGATCCAATAAAAGTAGATACTTGGATCCAGTGGTTCAAGAAGGTGTTTGCGGCTATTAAATATTCTGCCGAGGATAGAATCCTATTTGGGACTCATAAATTGTCGAGAGAAGCCCATCACTGGTAGAAAATGCAGAAAAGAGTATTTGAGGTGCTGGAGAATGAAATTACTTGGACCATATTTGAGGCGACTTTTATGGAGAAATATTTTCCTAATAGTTTCCGTGGGCCGAAAGAGGATGAGTTTTTACGGTTAAGACAGGGTAATCGTACAGTGGCCGAGTATGATGTCTAGTTCACAGAGTTATCCCGTTGTACTCCGTATATGGTGGATGAGGAAAATAGGAAGGCGAGAAGGTTCTCTCAGGGCTTAAGAGATGACATTAGAAAATATTTGTCGACGTTGAAACTGACTTATGGGGAGGTGTTGGACAGAGCCATTATTTTTGAGAAAGAGCTTAAAAGAGATGAGTTTTTCAAGAAAAGGATGTCTAGTTGGAGTGGCTCAGGAGCCAGTTTCAGTATGGGACCAGAGAGGCCCCCGAAGAAGGCAAGGAATCTGGAGTCAGGGAAGGAGTCTGGTTAAACAGCACCAACCTCAACAGCGTCAACCAACCCGCATTCTCATTACGGGAAGTTGCATGAGGACAAGCATTATTCTAAGATGTTGGGACATTGTTACAATTGTGGACAGTTGGGACATATAATAAGAAATTACCCTCAATTGAAGCAAACCCCAGCACCCAAACCAACCGTCCCGATCAAGGCGTTTGTAGCCTCTGCAAATGAGGCCGATGTCTCAACAGAGGTGGTGGAAAGTAAGATTCTCGAATTTTGACATTTCAGAGTATGTGTTATTTTGGGATTCCAAATCTATATTCTATTTGTATTTTTTGAGTTAGTTCGTTTGTTCAAGGACCATGGATTTTATACTAATTGCATCAAGGTTCGTAATAATTTTTCTTGAGCGTGTAGATGTGATGGGTTGGGCTGAATTAGTTTGATTTAAGGTACCAAGCTTTGATCTAATTTTGAGTATGAGTGTGATTAAGGGAAAATGTTATGCTGAATATGCTATTGGGTATCAAGCGATGGCGCATTTGGGTAGTACTGATCTTTTCTAAGATTGATCTGCATTCATAGTGCCATCAATTGTGGGCAGTTTCCCTTTTTATTAAGTGGGAGAGTGACCCATGATCGGAATTACTCTAATCGTAGTCGAAGTGACCATTGGGATCGTTGCTTTGAGGATTTATGGGCTTTGCTTTAGGAATATTGACATCCTTGGGATTTCCTTGGATCTATAATAGTTGTGTAACCTAAGTGTCTGAAAAGAACCAATGGATGAGACTTGCAAGATAATAATCAAGCAGAATAGAGTAGCGGTAGCATGTGGGTCCAGAAATCTTAGAATAAGATTGATGATCCAAGTGAACAATAATTTTAAGACTCGTTGAATTTCTAGGACAAAATTTTTATAAGTGGGAGATAATTGTAAGGGTCAGGTTTCTAGGATTTAGTCTCTTAGTCTTAATAGAAAAATCAGCCTAGATAGAATATTGGCAGTGAATTTTCTGTCGGAGTGGATATTTTTGCTAGAATGGAAAGATTGACCTACTTAAAGAATTAGCTTGTTGACGGTCAGATTGAATTGTTGATCGGCCAGAGAGTTAATTGAAAATAGAATAGTTTACGGGAATTAAAATTGTATACCAAAATTAGCACTGTTGACCGGAATAATGTAGTTGACCGAAAATAATGAGATAACTAAAATAACCAAGAAAATCGCATTCTGTAAAACGAACAGTAACATTCAAGGACTCAGAAAGAGTCCGAGGACTTAGAAAGAGTTGTTCGAAACTTAGAGAGAGACAGAAAATTAGAAAGAAACCGAGATCATTTGGGAGACTAAGAAAAAAGATTGAAGAAATTAGAAATAGTCTGAGGACTTGGAAAGATACTGAGGTCCTAGAAAAGAGACCAAGGACTCTGAGTGTGAACGAGAGTTAGTAAGACGATCATCAGAATCAGTATAAATCCATACCCTACTCTACCTATTTCATTGACCTTCTGAAAAGAGAGATTTAGTGAGAAAAGAAGTACCAAGTAGGTGGCCTGCTCTCACTTACTTGCACCTACCCCGTTGCTTATAAATATTGGAGTTAGGGGTTAAGGAATGACACTAGAAAATTTGGGAAAAGTATGAAGGAGGAGAGGAAGAAATCCAGGTTGAAGTTTATAAGGGAGTTTGTAGATCAGGTAAGTGTATCCCTTGTTTTGTCCTTAGTTGTTTGTTATTCTAATGTTTTTCGACATGTTTCTATACGATGCATATCATGATAATTACTTCTCATGTTTAATGAAGGAATTTTATGATCAACGCATATGTTATATTTTATATGTGACACTTTGTTCCACAGCTCATACTTGAAAATTGTGTATAGAAAAGTTATCTGTATGTTTAATTACTGTTAACGAATCAGTTTGCATGTTTAAGATCTTAACCGTTTGCATGCCGTTTGTAAAAGTAACTTGCTTTTTAAGGACCTCGGTCATTTGAAACTTAAAAACAGTTTTGATGGCTGAATAGCTGCAGGTCTAAAATGTAGTCAGTTCTGATGGTCGAATAATTGTAGACCTTAAATGTAGCCAGTTTTGATATGTGATGGCTAAATAGTTGCAGGTATAAAATGTAGCAAGTTCTAATAGTCTAGTAGATACAAATCTTTAATGTAGCCAGTTTCGATATGTGATGGTCGAGTAGTTACAAGCCTAAATGTAGCCAGTTTTAATAGTCGAGTAGCTGCAAACCTTAAATGTAACCAGTTTCGATATGTGATAGTCGAGTAGTTGTAGGCCTAAAATGTAGTCAGTTCTGATGGTCGAGTAACTATGGATTTTAAATGTAGCCAGTTTCAAAAATTTAGTTTTGAATTTGCAATTGTTTTGGAAAGCAGTTCTCATTAAAATGTTTTTGTCCATATATTATGCTTATGTATGCAAAATGCTTTCTTACCAATTCTTTTAATTTCTTTTGAAGATTATATTTATGCATGTTTATGTTTAACTTTACCTTGCTGAGCAAATCGCTCACTTCTTACTGTTTTCTTACATTCAGACGATCAAAAATTTATTCCAAACGAGAAAGAGTGAAGTCGGACGAACTAGCTAAATGGGAAGGACGTTTGAGATTTATGTAGTTGTATATGATCAACCCTGATAAAATTTTTAGTCATTTTGAAAACTTTTGTATAATAATTCTACTATGTAAATAAAATGATATTTAAATACTTCTGCTGAATTTTTATGATTTAAGAAATTTTGGTTTCTGGTGGCATCTCATATGTCTTTGGTTATGTTTTATAGCCGACTGACCCGGAACCTCGGACGGTTATGTTGTGACCGAGCTAGAAGAGGCCGACTTGATGACCGGTCAATTTCGATCCTGTGCATGAGAATGAAATTTTAAGTCATGCACTTATATGTCTTTCATACATAGTTTATTACTCTGATTATGTATATGATTATTGACAGAGATCATTAATAAAATATGACCCGTTCCGTCATACCATTAATATTGCCCATGTAAACATATAATTTTTTGTTAAATTCTCTCAAAATGTATCTTTACATATATTCATGAATACCCTTTTAAGGATGTTATTTTCAAAAACAAAATTTAATTTAATTTTTTTTTGAAAAAAACAGAAGGAATGGCACTATCATGGTGGACACGGAGTCATCTTTTAGAGATTGCCTCGACAGCTGCTTGCTTAGTCGAAAATTTCATCAGACAATAATAAAAATATTAAAATCATATTTTTTAATAATTATATTTGATTTTTTAACTTATTAAAATGCATGGGAATTATATATTCTGGTAATAATTAATTAAAATTAAAAAAAATAATATGATAATGATGCATTTCAGGGATTCCAATTCGTGAGGAAATTTGATCACGCTTTCTTTATAAATTGGATCTCTCCTCCATTTCTTACGGTCCAAGACCTGCGTACCACAATTAAAATCAAGTATCAGAGGACAATTAGGGATTACGTCCCGATTGACACTCCGACACTTAAATCAATTATATTTTGAAGATAGAGAATAAGTTTTAAAGGAAAAATAAGAGGAAATTTAGTCTAATATTTTGTCCAAGTAATAGTCCAAGTAATGAGATGTATACTTAAGAGGTCTGGATCTGTTTTTTCTGGATTACCCTTTATCGTTGGGTGTTTTTTCCTATTATATGATACTCAGACAATTCTTCTCTTGTTCGTTTCCTCATGACTCGTGACGTCATAATGGTCAAATTGAATCAGTTAAGGTCTCTGGTCGTAGGATCGTGCGTACGATGTGCACGATTCAACAGTTTATAGCATGGGATCTTGATGGACTATGTTCGTAGGCCTCGATGTCAGTCCAACCCAGATTGCATCATGGCCTGAGCGGCCCTTCATCAGGTGGGCCCATTTATAGCTATACTTATCAAATAAATTGAGTGCAGTATGCATTTTTTTTCCAATTACGGGTTGATTGTGACCGACTCTTTTTCTTTTATTCATAAAAATATCAATAAATAATTTATTTTATATTTTTAAAAGGCATAAACGTTGTATAGTGATAATTCTTTCGAGCCCTTAATGCTTCACACATCATCCACTGTAACCAAAACAACTCCATAAAAGTAACATCTATCACGGCCTAGTGTATAATTGCGTTCTGAGATATCTATCAATGTTGAACGCCATATACTCTGCAGGGTCAGAAAAGGATCGGTTTTATGTTGTTATATTTACTTCACAAAAATGTGATAATAATTTAGTTAATTTTTACCATGGTAAAAACTGTAATTTTATATATTTTAGTTATAATTTTATCAGTCGAGTTATTTCTTTATTATATCTAATCTTTGATAAAAACAAGAATCCATAAACAATTAAACAATTGAGAAACTAATTATCTTCATACTCTATAAAAAAAAAAAAAACCGATTTAACCCATGATATAATGACGTTGAGGAGCATTTTTTGGCACAAATTAATTGCGGATTTGCGAAAAGTGGGTTGTTATGTTCAGCATTTGCGAAAGGGTCAATTGTAGCATTTTTTTCATGCACATCCTTCTGAGTTTTTCATGACGTCGACTGCCAAGTTTCCTTCATGATGATTGTGGGTGGCTTCGTATTTCCAACAGATGCCACAAAATACATCGTTCAAACCTCTCCAAGCCTCTCCTTCCTTCTTCGGCCTCAACCCTAGCGGCTCTTTCTGCCGGCCTAATGGCCTCTTCCGGCGCCGCCTCTTTCTCCCTCTCTCCGTCCTTCTTCATCATCTCGTGCTTCTACTCCCCCAGGTGGCGCTTCTATTTCCTGGGTCCCGCCTGCGGTGAGTTCTCCCGTATTTTCTCCTCGCTTGCTGAGCTGATTCGGCTTTCAGATGCTTTCAAAGTTAAAGATGGGTTGGTGCTATTGATTACGACCTCTGATTTAGTGGAAGCCCTAATCTCCAACTGCATTAAAGTTTCCAGTGTTGCTAGAGTTATGCTGAATAATGGCTTTCTTCGCAGTGATGCTCTGGATTCAGGGTAACACTATAAATTCCTTGTCCCCTGTGCTTATTCTGCTTGATTCGTCAATGCCCATTGTGTCAGGTGGGGATTGTGGGTTCCAACTGTTAGCAAATAATGTAGCTTAAACAACTATGAAAGCCAAATAAAGGATTAAATTTTATACTTCCCGCCATTTGCTTGTTCTATTTTTGGGATATGAGATTTAGGCCAGCTTTGAGCTTCTAGATACGCCTGACTCTTCTAGATGGTGTATTGGTTGAGTTGAGTGTCAGGGATAAAACCAGAACGTTTGATTTATAGGCAAAACTATCAAATGCCTCAATCATGCGTTACGTCCACAAACCAGCCGAGAATTGATGTGTCAATGAATGAGAGAGTTATCAATACTAAATGGACCACTAATGCTTCAGCAATTAAATGTATTGAACAGTAGAGGAGGTGAATGAGTCGAGGAAAACGAAGAGGAAGAGTTGCAACAACGGCTGCAAATCGGCTCAGAGCTGGCTTGAAGAAGCCGCTCAGCTCGGCTCAAGGACTGCTGAATGCTGAAGCCTATATTCTTCCACTTGGTCCATGTTTTACTTGATGTGATAACCAAACTCATCAATTCTCAAACTCAAGAAATAAATATACGAATCATGGTGATAAGTCCTCTAATAATGAGTAATATCTTCAATATATTATAATATATTACATTTATCAAGTCATGTTTATATCC
>JAODPA010068713.1:0-10113 GCA_025585075.1 Nepenthes mirabilis | reverse complement strand
TCATAAATTATTACACCATCTTCCATTCTTAAGTTACTTGTTGCTCTGTCAAATTTTCTTGCACTACATTGTTGTGGAGTCCCATGCCTTCACAAGAGAAAATTGTATTTGGTACGTTCTGCGTTGAAAGTTTATCGAGTACTCTTACTCAATAAAGATTATTACGTTCCGAACACTAGAAAAATAATTTGATTATCATTCCTGATGAGTTGCAGAAATATGAAACAACCAAATACAAGGAACTTCCAAACCATAAGATTTAAAAATAGTTAAATATATACAACTTTATCAAGACATTGCAAAGAAATTAATTCATATTTTGAATGTTTACACCAGTAGAAATTTTGAAAATAAATATGCAGAAGAAATCTTATTTTGGGGATGAGGAGGGGGGGTGTGAGCAGTGATTAGCAACTTTTGTCTCTTTTGACAGAATATCCATATATTTCTTCTTAGTTCATCAAATCCATCCACTGGTTTTCTCACAAAGCACAAATAAAATGAAGTTTCAACTTACCCAGAAAGCATGCTGAATCTACAGTCTCCTCGAGAGAAATACTTCAATTCCATTTCACACATCCAATCCAATAGGGGAAGATGGCAATACTGTTTTCTTCATAGAGAAATCACGCAAAGCAAAAATTAACTCTATACAATGACTTGCAATGTGTGCATCTAAAGTCATTGGGGCATGAGTGTCCGGGAGTTGTCTACTCTCACAAGTTGAAAGGCGACAGGGAGGCAAGTCTACGATGATCAATAGTCGTTGTCTTAACTTTTCAGCCATTGTTGTTGAACTTTTGCTCAATAGTACTTGTTGACGCCTGTAAATTTTTAACCATTAGTACATGCACTTATTAGTCAATAAATAACATATTTAAAGATGACATATAATTTATAATTCCCACGGTTTAATCTCGACAATCCCCCTTTTATCAAGACAAAAGATGATGATGACCACCCTTATGTTGATCTCCATTGTGTAAGCTCATTCACTTTATGAGGAAGGCATATGTCCTAGGAAGCTAGACTTAGTTCTCTTATTTTTTCTTCTGATGCATTTTTCATCTTATTCACCTACATAGAGGTTCAGTTTCTACTTTTCTTTCAAGCAGCACATTAGGTTCACTTGCCCCTATTATGAAACTTTTAAATATAAGATTTCTTTATTATCCTATTAATAGTGAAATTATTATAATCTAAAATATAAAAATTGAAACAAAACATTAACATATGTCTCAGATTTTATCCTTCATCTATTTTAAAATGATCACAATAATTAGGAGGATAAGTGAGTCTAATATTTTAAAAGACCATAACAAAAGATGCCTCATTGATCCATCAAAAGGATTATTTTGTGGTGGTGGTGGTGGCAGTGATGGACTCACCCCAACTGAAGTCACAAAATTGCATACTGCACATTTCACAGAGCGTGCTCCATACTGATACATCAGCAGCACTCTGCAATTTTCACAATTGACATGTGCGATCTGATTTGCTGTCCAATTGTACAACCGATTAGTTTGAAATTGGATCATCGAATTCATGAACAGGTTATATATTTGACAATTATAATTTGTATTGTTACAATTATCTGCTGCTTGATTAAATTACGTGTATACCTTCAAGGGCTAGATTAATGGTGTGACAACATGAACATTGTACACTTGTTGCTCCGCGGATGTACATGAGAAGAGTGTGGCATCCTCCGCAAATAATCTGTGCCATTTCCGTACCTATTGATAATCATAATCATTATAACAATTTTCTAATAATATCAAAGTTTTAGAATAATATATAGATCTAATTTTATGTTTCAATAAGTATGGTCAATTATATAGATCTTATTTTTCTATTCTATTATTTAGTGTAATATTTTCAAAGCGTGTAAGAAATTTTAAAATATTTTAAACACTTTTCTCGGCTCTACTTCTTTCTTTCTTTTCTCAGGCCACTATTAAGTTATATTTTCTTAAATGTGCTTCAATTTTGAATATCTCAACAATACTAAACGGTATTTTCATATCATATTTTCTATATGTACAATTTTTAAATATTCACAACACCATCATTATTTATCTTATATTCTGATACTATTCTATGCATCTTTCTTAACATTCTTTTATATATGTAAAAACTTATTATTTGTACATGCTGTCTGAATATCTTACATAATAAGCTGTAAATTATGGCGGTTCTAATAGTAAAACATACCTGGAGGTGGCACTCCGGTCACGGCATTGCACACGGCGCAACAGACAGAGGTCGCCCCAGCAGGATAGAGTAGAAGATTTCGGCAGCCTGAGCACACTAATTGGCTCTGTGCCCCTGTTTCATTAAAAGCAGAGCTCTCCATTCATCAAACAGATAACAATGAAGGGCTTACAGATTATTAGACCCTTGCAAACAGAGCCTACAGATGTAAATTGTAACTACATAAAGAGATTGACTGCCATCTAAATCTGGCTTTGCGGATGGAACCGATTTGTACTTTGGGGAGGGGGGTGCGTTATGACATTTCCCACAGAATTATATCTGCAGAAATGCTAATATATGCCACAAGTACGTAGAAAAGGTTCAACTTCCTAAAATCATATAAAAGAACAGAGCTAGAGAAGGAAAATTCAGATTGGCTTTTTAGGGATAAATAAAGAGTAATACCATTGGCTGGTGGTGTAAAAGCGACCGGAGGTGTTGGATATGGAGCAAGAGGAACTGGCATGTTAGATCTGCAGTTAAAACGATTAATCCTTTTTCCTCCAAGCTGGCTGGCTATAAGTACCTTTCTTCCTCTGGTTCAGCAAAACGAAATCTACAACCTCTCACTGTGAGGGAAAAAGTGCTAAAATTTCAGAATTAGAACAATTTCAAGCCACGAAAATCGAAGGGCCGATAGCAATGTGGGAAGGTTATGTCTACTGGGTGCAACCAAAGCAATGGAAAATTCTTAGAGACGACTCGTACCGATGAGCTATGGAATCGCTCAAATGTCCTCCAGGGACAAGAGGGGATAGAGAACACAAATAGCATATAGGAGCCCATAGAAAATTGTTAAGTAAATCATCGATATATATTAATACAAGAGATTGCATGAGAAGACTACAAAGAATACGAGTTTTTGAATATTAAATTCACTATATGAGATCGTAAGGCACATACCCATCGACAGAATATTAAGATTATGAGGAGAATCGAGCCAGGAATGAATTGAAGGACTTCTGTTGGACGTCATGGAGTGGGGCAAACACATGCCATTTCTGATTGCAGATGAAGTGGAGAGAGAGAGAAGGGGTGGGGGGAGATGATACAGCTCGACAGCAAATGGAGTGAGAAATGAGTTGATTTTTGGAAAAAAGAACTCTTTTTTAACTTATTCTCAGTTTACCCATGCTGTGGTGGCCAAGACGTATTGCACTGAAGTAAAATAAGAGCTCCCAAGAATTCCTATTCAGATAAAATAGCTATTTATTTTATATTAGTTCTGACTCGAAATCATTTTATGTTATTGTTTTATTTAATGATTTAATCTGAAAAAATTGTTGTGCAATTTCATATGAATTTTAAATAAAGTTTAGTGATAATAGCAGAAAAATCAAAGTTAAGGGTTTAATTGTTATATGTTTTAGCCCGACGTTTTCACAGAGTTTTANCTCCCATGTTTTATGTTATTAGCGAGTCAATGTATTTATAATACAAAATAATTATCATATTTCATGAATGATACGATTAATAAACATGTCAGTTAATATATAAAGAACTATATATTATAAACATATCTCATCATATTATAATAACATAATAAATCTGCTTTTATTATGAAATGAGCTTTAAGTGGGTCTTGATCGCATTTGAGATGTCAACAAAATTATTGATTGTGAAGTATTTACATTGGCATATGTCCTACTACACAAACACCACACGAATACATCATGTCATCGCGAATCCATACATAAATAGATAAAGGTTCCAACGACATTCGAAGGAACATGCATACTTGTCAAGCAAAATGTTTACAAAACCTAGACGAAGGACTGAGATTACTAGGCGGTATACACGTACAAAGATCAATAATATATACGTACTAAACAAGCTGCAGTAGTATCACTTCATGGTAGCTCGTAGCCAAAGGCATGAGCTTATTTATTATATAGAAGGATTGAAGCACAGTGTAGATCATGGTGAGTTTCCTGCTAGTTGGAAAGCCTGCAGGAAAACCTCTGGGGGCTGCGCACCGCTCAACTTTTGCTTGCCATTGATCTGTAAAACAGAGACCCGAGTTTCTTAGATCAGGATTAACAAGCCAAAGAGTTTGTGTAATGTAACGGAAAAGGAAATGAAGATTTGAGATTATATATATACATATAGGTTTAGATTTCTATAACACGTACTAGGTAGTGTGGAACTCCGGTAATGGCAGCGGAGTATTTCTCCAGATCCTCATTCACCTTTAGAAGAATTGAAGAAGATGATCTCAAGTCAACATACTTGTTTCAAGAGAGCATTGGAGGAAGATTTGGAAATTTCAGAAATCAATGCATAATATATGCAATCTTTTAACACACTAGATCATTGAAATTTTTAAACAATCTCCCAAAAGCCAACCAAAATTGTTACAATCGTATTTCTGACAAGGAGACTGCCCGTTTTGGTTCATCCCCCACCCCCAAAAAGAAATAGAGGGAGGGGGGATCATATTTGAACTTTTTGAATGAATAGAATCAAAGAATCATACTGTTTGAAATGGGAAAAGGGGATTTCTGAGAAGATTGAAATAGCAAAAAAAACCAAAATTAATTAACAAAGAATAAGTACTACAAATTGCGAAAGGATAAAATATATTTGGAATCCACTGAAATCTGAAAACTTGAGATCTACAAAGAATTGATTTTCAGAGTCCCACGTACAGCTCAAAGATAACAATCATTTTAATCAAAAATCAAGTGTCCACAAACTAAGAAAATAATCCTAATTTATAAGCCATCCACCGTGTTAATTTCCATGTATTCAATTCTTGTGGCTGCGCTTAAATACCAAGTAGGAATTCCAATCTTCACGCAAGCCCTTAACTAGGATAGAGGAAGACATACGGGCCGTTTGTCTCAAGTATCAGTTTTCTAATGTCTCTTTTGATGGGGTTTGTCTTTCAGCATTCCTTGATTTCTCTGTCTTATTTGACCCAGTAGAATTAATAGAGACCATCCCAACTGAACCGTATCAAACAATTAAAAAAATTAAAAATTTAGTTGGAATAGCCCAACTCTACACAAATATGATCCATCAATAGGCATCTATTATTAAACTCACCCTACCCAATATTTACCCATTTTGGGTTGGGAACATTCAGCGTCATGGCCACTAAATGGATAAGCCAACAATCCCTAAACAATGTAATTTATCTTATAAGTTACGTTACAGGTGAGCATTTTAACGGACATTCCTATTGTACCAATCTACTATTTTGTAAAGAGACCAATAGAGAAAAACCTCCTTGAGACCGTTGTTTGGGTCTTGGAGAAACTCTGCCGCTCCTTCCACTCCAACCTTCTTTGCAGATTCCACCAGAAATTCCCTGCATTAAAGTTGGCTCAAGATTTTCCAAGTTTCTTAAGATAGCAAGCAAGAATTTTTTTCCATTACTCATACATTAATCATATACAGGACTCTGTTTATGAAAATTCAATACACACATAGAGAAATTGCTTTGAACAATGCAATATAACATTAAATCTTGAATCATGAAAATACCATAGAAAATAAATATAATCAGCAAAAACTTAAGGAAACTCTTACCAGTCACCTATATACTTTCCCTGGATGAAGTAGCCAAGGAACAGCTCCTCCACAAGATCATGTTGCTTATTGAGACCCTGCTGGCCAGCTAAATAAATAAGCCTGTGGCTATCCAAAGTATTTCCACTGCATGCCCAAGACATTGTTAGTATAATAATAACAGAATCTTAAATCCCCCTAAAGAAAATCGATTATATGAATTCGCTTTCGTTATTTCACTCAATTTGGTACAATATCCTCAAATAGCAATGCCATTTTTAATCAAATTTTATCAATCTTTCTTAAAGCTCTCCTATGTCTAACTCTTCATTTTTTTTCCCCTTGCACCACAAATAACTCATTTCCTCACGGATGCTTCTTTAACTTATGCTTTGAGTGTCTAAACTGCATTAGGTTTTCTTCTCTCATTTTATTTTATATAGGTGTAATTTCTAAATATTTTAAGACATGATCATTCATTGTATTATCTCTTAATGTGACTCCATTTCAGCATTCTTATCGCTACAATGCCTATTTCTTGTACATATTACTTGATTATCCAACATTCTAATTCATAAAGTATAACAATTCTAATGATGTACTAGAAAATTTTTCCTTCAATTTTAGAAATATATTTTAATCACAAAGCACACCTTATGCAGTTGGTAATTCCTCCACATTAATCCTAGGTGTCACAATATCATTAATAATCCATTTTCTTGAACTATAGATTTAAATTAATAAAATCTATAATTGTCAAATTATCTTGATCATTAATTTTGATTTATTCATTGTTATGTCTAGAATTACTAAAATTATATGTTGCATATATGATTGTACTTCTACTCGCATTCAACAAATATATATTCAATCCTTACATCTTCCCATCCATGTTATATTGCAATCCAAGACCCTTGAACACCTGTAAAATTCAAAGGGAAAAAAAAATCAACTTATATCCCTAAAAGGCAGAGACACTGCAACTAACAAATTTGACAGGTGATAAGGATTAGCAGAAACCTCAGTCATTCGGGATATAATTTGTTCACATCGAGCTCCAAACTTCTGCTTATAATGCTCTCTCTTATTCACACCTTCTTTAGGGGCAGAAGGATTGAGTAAAAATGGGTGCCATTTAATCTAGATATTGTATGCAGAAACAGATCAGGCTGGAGGGATAATAAAATGTGCATAGAGAACTAATCAAAATGTGTAAATACAAGCAAAATCGGCAAACCTGAAATTCGAACTGATCTTTTGAAGCAGCAATAGCTCTGTCCAGATGTTTTTTGCCCACAAAGCACCATGGACAGATAGTATCTGAACTAATATCAATTCGAATAAGCCCCTTCCCTGCACCGGTAACAGAAGCCTGAGCCATGAATCTGCGATGTCCCTGTGATTTTTGTGGAATGAAGACATTAAATAGTTAGAAATTCATGTTAAAATCGGCATGATTCTTCATTCTCTATCCTTTATGTGATCATCACCCGGAACACTCAACCTGATATCAGGTAGTCATTGCTAGTCCTAAAATGCATATCCAAACACAAAAATGTTGGAAGAAAATGGAAAGGTTACCTAGAGAGTTGTGAATCAATCACCTAGAACGGGATGATGTCAAACAAATGCAGCTCAGGGAACATTTGGTTCTGAGCACAAAACAGAATCGGAACAGGGTGGAATTGTTTTAGGAATCAAGAATTCCTCCTACACCTTGTCATGAAATTGGAATCAAAGTTGAAGTGGAAATGGCTACGGTATTGGTGATGATGGGTCCAGTCAAAATTTCAGCTAACTCAAACAAGTTGAAGGATCTAGATTTCAGATACAGAGTTGCCAGGTGTCTAGTCCAGGAACAGGATAGCCATTAATATGATTAGATTCGCAAGTTTTAACTATAAGCCAGGTGATAGCATGCTGGGTGATTGGAGTGTCATATAATTGAAAGCATCAAAGCATGGGTACACTAGAAGTAGACCTGTAAATGCTGATGACGGTCAAGCCAAGGAAAGGCGCAGTGTCAGGCTAGATTGACTTTCAATACTTAGTCAATTTTTAGATCCCTTAGCAATGATTTACTGGTGACCTGGACATCCATGATTTTCAAAATTCTAAGGACAAAAGCATTTTTTCAAAACCCATGATCATGAACGTGCATATTGGCGGTTCACTCAGGCAACCGATAAGAACAATCAGCAACTTCTCTTAAAAAAGAATGTCAACAACTTCCCATATAAAATAGGCACCAACCACCCAGAATAATGGGCTCTATGCCCATATAAATGCGACACCCCTTAGTACAGTATGGGCATCTTAAAATCGAAGAACAATATTATGATTTGACATACTACAATTTGAAGATCTAGTGATCATTTGATCTTATAATCCCACAACTGCAGCACTTAAGCCTGCATGCCAAATAGTTTGGAGTAGGTCTTCCAGACCACATCCTCCAATAGAATCCTCTCGGAGCCTAATCCTCCAATCCTCTGCTCTCTTTCTCTCTCTTTCTGTAACTCATTAGTTAAACATGATTGCTTACTTGAGGGTTCGAAAATAAATTAGAGATTCGCTCCCCGTCTCTTTAAACTCTTGTTTGGGTTTATTGTGCGTAAGATCCAAATTGAAAGATTCAAAAATCTATTTTAGAAGCTCTTGGGCTCAAATCCATATCGAAGGTACGCATCATGCGGTGTGCAAAATTTGATATTCTCCCAATTAAGACTTAACTCTCTCCCATCCTCAATTGAAATCAGAAATGAGATTTCCCAAAACCGGGCATTAGAACCCAATTCCTGTTGGGGTCACTCTCTTGTGGAGTTTGTGTCCGCAGACCAGTGGGCACAAACGGACGAGGACTCCTCAGAGGTTCATATCCGAGAGGTTGACATGGACGAGGACGTTTGGAGAAATCCGGAAACGTGTGTCCTCGGGGGCAGCTGGATGAATTGGGCGAGGACTACTCAAAGGTTGCATGTCCGAGAGGAGGATATGGACGAAGACGCTGGAGCCTAGGTGTTGACTTTCTCTCTCACGTAGGCCTGCTGCAGCGGCGTGTTGCAGGTGGACAGTTGACCTACTCCGATTGGACGTCTGGGCGGCTTCAACTTCCAAGGTGGCAGGCCTGTCATTCTGGCACGCAGGAGGCGTGCGGTGGCCATGGCAGGCCTAAGGGGGGTGTAGCCCTGCCACCCTACCGGCAGTAGGGTGGTTGGACGGTCGGCCACGTGGCCCCCCATTGGTTATATATATAGGCTGCGTGAGATTGAGTGAGCGAGAGAGAGAGAACTCAAGAGAGAAAGCTTGAGCTGGAGAGAGCTTGTAAGCTGGTGAGTGCATGTAAAAGCAAAAGGGCTTTGTGAAGGAGAAGAGAGAGTGCACCACCGGTGAGAGAAAGGAGAAAGAGAAAAATAGAGTGAGGAGAAAAGAAGTATGCTTTTCTCGGTCAGCTCAGGAGTGTTTTCCTCTTTTATCTTTTTGGGTGTGTAGCGGATACTCCCTCTTGGAGGTTTTATAACCTATTTCATATAGTGGATTTGCTGTTACCTCTACTCCCGTGGTTTTTCCCTTCGGTTCCAGAAGGGTTTCCACATTAAATTCGGTGTGTTTCTTCTTCCTTATTAACCGTCCGTCCGAGTGCTGTCCCTCCATGTCCGAGTGATTTGTCCCCTCGGTCATTGCACTTTGGGAAACATTCTGTCCGAGCGCCCGGAAATCCCAACAATTCCTACGTATAATTAGGCAATCCAAACGGTCCAGCAAAGTTAGATCGATACTCTAGATGCAAAATTCAAGCACATCGCAAGTTCTTTCCCCTTACAGCAATCATTTTAAGCGAATAAAAGAAACCCCAAAACACAAAACCTGAAATTCGATCAAGGATTTTCACATAACAAGGTCTTCAAGATCTCAGATTTCTCAACCTTTATTGACTATTGTATCAAATACAACACAATAGAACGAGAAGCAAACAGAAATTTAGACAAGTTAACGTTGCGAAAGAAATCGCAAATCGCAGGATGTCAGCTCCGAGGAAATTAAAAATCTATACGAAAAGGAACGAGAAAAGAAGTTCATTCAGAAGTACGAATGGACACAGTGAAAAGAGATAATACCAGTATGTCTCCGCTGCGGAATTGAGCTATTGGGGGGAGGGAGAGAGAGGGCTATGGGGGAAGTGCAAGATGTTTTTCAGCTTTGACCTCAGAAATTTCACGAAGACGTGAGAACGATGAGATGACGTAACGGGTGACGTCACGAAGCAATCTGTTCGTTGTCGCGCTGAAAACACTTTCGGTCTTTAAACCTACTTGCTTCTCTTTCGTTAATTAGAATATTTTT
>JAODPA010068712.1:0-10114 GCA_025585075.1 Nepenthes mirabilis | reverse complement strand
AGAAGAAAACATAATTTCATTTAAATATGTATTAAAATTTCATAAAACAGTTCCAAATCTTAATTGTTCTTCAGAATTCTAGTTCATTATCCTATGGACCTAACTAGTATATCTTACTAGCCATGAGGGTGAATAATCGAGAATAAATTGTATTCGATCCACATAATCAAAAGCCGATGGTTCGGTAGTATTTATTTTCATCTCATTTCACCATTCTATAGTTTGATAGTTTGATGGTTCGATGGTTCGATAATCTGGTGATTGAATAGTTATCCTCGACTATCACCGTAGCATTCTAAGATATGCCAAAGAACCTTATCTCACTGTATGACAGTTCTAGATCCTATTTTCTTACTGATTATTTTAATTAAATGCATTTACTCAAAAGTCCATAACTAAAATTCATTATATTTCAGGGTCAAGTTCAAATTCCATACAATCAATCCTTCAGATGATTTCAGAAAGCTTTCATAATTTGATAATACAGTTCCATGCAGAGTTTTTAGTTACAAATCATTTAATAAACTTTACGAGGCAACAATTAACACTTAAATCATCAAAATTTCAAATTTCCAACACAAATTTCTAAATTTTTGTGCTAGGGTTACGGGTAACATTTTCGGGCTAATTCGAGCATAAAACTTGGGGTTAGTTTACAAAATCAAAGTCATAATTCATAAAACATACATATAACATGAGTTAAACTCGAATTTACACCTCAATTTCAAGCTAGGGTTTGCCCTACGCTGTCCGGACACGAATTGAAGGCAAAATATGAGCCAAATCACGAAATAGAGTTATCAGTCACAATATACATGCATAAACATGAAATCTAGTATAAAAGTTATGAGATTCATGCATTATCCATGTCAAATCCTAAGGAACAAGTGATTTAGAGTATAAACAATAATATGGAGATATTTAAAAATGGTAAAAATAGAAAACAAAGTCCAAGGTACACTTGCTTGAATCCGATCTATCATTATTTTTACCCGAATCCGAGTGGAATGGCTGGATTTCTCCTCCTTCTCTTTCCCTCTTCTCTCCTGCTGCTTCTTTTGCTGGAACCCCGAAAATGGAGAAGGAAAAACGCGCATGGCGTTTTATATCCAGTTAGGCGCTCGAGTGGTGCTCGAGCACTAACTTGGTGCTTAGCGCGCAAATTCGTGCCTGGGTGGCCCTCAAACGGTCCTCGTGCGCCACCCGTCGCAACTTTCTTGTCCCCGCCTCACCTTGGGCGTGCCTCTCTAGCCCCCGAGCATGCTTCGACCACCGGTTTTCTTTTTGCCTATTTTGCTCCTTTTTGATTCAGTATCCATTATTTCCTTATTCTTAAATCTAATCAAGATTATTATCAACTTAATTATTCTCTAATTATCATATTTTAGGATAGGTATTTCACAACTCTCCCCCACTTAAAGAAATTTCGTCATCAGAATTTAACGAACCTCGAATTATATAATTCAGAGGAACTTTTCTAACATCTCTAAATCATTTCTAGATTAAGGTAGTTATCTTAGAGAAACCTTAATCCTCCAAATTGTCCTAAATCTTTCGTACTTAATTCATTCTATATCCATCTAGATCCGTCAAATCTGTAAGCAAATCAAGTTCATTAACTATTTTTTCGACTTGGTTCTACACCTTAAATGAACAAAATGCCTTACTTCCTTTAAACTAAACCTTGAGTTTGAGCATTTCCTCTGAATATTAACTTAAACCTTAATATACATATATAGGGGTTCATTACTCTTCTACTATGCACTCAGATTGATCATCAAACTTAATTTGTCTAATTACATTTTACCACAACAACGAATTTGACCTAACACCCAATTTCTTTTATCAAGCTTAGCTAATATTTTGACATAAATCTCAAGTCACGATTAGACCTCAAAAGTAGAATACTTTACACTCCCCTCATTTCGTAGGCATGTCATCGAATCAACATTCCCATGAGATACACATTCCCTTTCGAACACTCAATTTACATAGTAATTATGATAAAAACTGAGTTTAAGCTACCCATATCATGAAAATAATTTTTACTGATACTCAATTCACCATAAAATTAGAAATTCTAACTAGATCACTCATCATAAATTCGATACAGTTTTAGATCGTTATCCAAAATCTTAAGATCTTAACAATTAGTGACCACAAGATCTCGAAATCCCTACACTGTGTGATCTCAGATCTTATTGGCACAACAATGAACCAATTGATTAAACCTAAATACGTCCTCTATAATTATGACGAGTGGGTCATCCTTCATCCTGAAACAAAACCATAGGAGCTTCCCTTTTCAAATTTCATAACTTTCACACCTCGAATGCTATTCCATTTTTTCTAATTTAGGAGTACGACATTCCATTACCTCATGCATTCAAACCTGCTCACAATCCACCTTTTAGATTTCTTATGAAGCACCGGAGGCAAATCAAACCCAAAATTCTCAACATCAATTGCATATACTAAATCCTCTTCGTTAATAATATCAGAGCCTATCTTAACAATCCTTAAATAGATTAATCCGCTTACAATCTCCTAAGTTTACTTCTCCATCATAACATAACTATTTTAATCCTCATCCTTAAAATTATTAGATCAGAGTTATCTACGAGAAAATTTCACAAATTCTCAATTAGAAATTTCCGATATCACTATTGATCTTAACATTCATGTTCCTTAAAAAGTACCGAGATCCACCTATTACAGCCTTTAACTCTTAGATTTGCAAGACATTAATTTCTTCCAAAAAGTATCATCTATAAATCCTCAAAGCAAGGACCTTGTCGCTAATATTCCAATTACGGGTGAAATAATTTCAAATCATAGGCTCCTCTGCCACTTTACATCATGGGTAGTTACCTATTGATGCAGAGATGGTAAAACTCCAACCTTTCAAGAGCATTACCATCTATGTTAACTTACCTAACCCATCAATAAATCTTACTCACCAAAGGTCCCAAAGTATCCTCAACAGTACTCAAACTATGCCCCTTTAATTCCGTACAAATTCCGTAGAGACAATGTCGATCCCATCCCATCTCCAAATCACCATTTTGTTTATCTACCATATTGACCAAATTAACTGAGTATTCCTTCTTCCAACAATACACAACCGATCACTTCCTCAATCAGGCATTCGGTCAACAACTATCTACAATCCATAAAAGAACACATAGACATAATTATAGAACAATCAAGAATCTTCAAGATAATAGGGATATATCATGAAAATCATGGGAAACAAAAGAATACATAACTCCCAAGTCAATTAAAACGGAAAGCAAAATTCCAAAATTAAGGAAAATACCTCCATCCACTTTCGGGGGTGTCTCATGGTCTCGTACCATCATCACAAACATTTTAACCACAAGCTTCTTTACTTCCGACCTCTTAGGTAATGGACAATCTTTCATCAGGTGACCCCATTGCCCACAATTATAACACTCTCCCATTACTTTATAACAAGATTTCTCCATGTGCTTTCTCCCATAATAAGCACAGTCAATGGCTGGTGCCTGTGAGTTAGTTACTGATAAAATTTCAGTAACGCCCTTCCCAGTATCTACTGTCTTTGCCTTCTTAGATGGCCCAGATGGTTCTATATTTGATCTCATTCTATAACTTACTCGACTAGCCACTCTCTTGGCAAAGAACCTTTAAGTCTCTAATTCTGTCTGATAAATCAGGGCTCGATCTAGGATATCAACATATGTTTGGAGTTTGTAAGTTGCTAATTGCCTTCTAATATCATTTCTCAGTCCTTACTGAAACTTCTTTGCCTTCCTCGGTTCGTCCTCCACAAAATACAGCACGTATCGGGATAGTTCAGTAAATTTTACATCATATTCTGCCACAGTTTGATTTCCCTGCCTAAGTCACATAAATTCTTATTCCTTTTGATTCTGAAGACTAGACGGGAAATACTTTTCCATAAAGGCTTCATCAGACATTTTTCAAGTAATCTCATCATTGGACGTACTTAACGTCCTCTTTTTCATGGCCCACCAGCTATCAGCTTCACCTTTCAACTTATATACCGCAACATAAACCTTTTCCTGGTCAAACCATCGGATCACCGCAAAGATCTTCTTCATCCTCCTAAGTCAAATATCCACCTTCACCGGATCAGGTTCACCCAAGAATTCAGGTGCTTTCTCCGCCGTGAACCTATCATACATAGTCGAAGCAAGATTTACTAAAATTGGCTCAGGTGCAAGGACCGGAGCCATATGACGCTACTCTATCGATTCAACAACATTCGTCATCCTTCCCAACAAATTTACGTACTCAACTTCTCGTTCGTGGGCGGTACTAATACCTCGACAATTATTTCTTCTACCAATTATACTTGCCATTTTATAGCCTATAACTAAAATATTACAATGTTAATAAACCTCAAGATCTTTGAATATAGGGAGGGCCAAAACTAATCAAGGTATTTCAACATAAATCCTAAGTTCAGCCCTTAAGTATTTCATCAAATCCTATCTGTCCCTATCCTTATCTTTCCTCCTTAATATGGTTCAACCTGAACCTCCAACTCAAATCGATTAGTCTAGGCCTGAAATCAATATCAATCAACTTAATCACTAAGACTTAATTCTAACCTAACTTATGCAACTAGAATACTTAGGACTATTCAACCCAACCCAATCATTTTAGACCTTTATCTACCTATCCGATCAATCATAACCATTCCCTAAGCTTCCACATGCAATTTAAATTAAATCCTAAAGTATATCGTTTCTCTGATACCAACTGTGATGGAATGGATGCTATTTTATTAAGGACCTTTGTCAAACTCACACAAATAAATACCCTTGAAATTTAAAACATTAATTTCTTATAGAAAATCGAGCAAAGTTTCCTCTAAAACCAGATAAAAACCCAACACAAATAATGTCCATAACCTGCAGAGACGCAAATATACACCTCCACACATATTCGCTAAGCTAATACAATCAACCTGAATAAAGCAAATAATTGTACAAATTTAAACTTTAACAATGTATTCAGAGTTCATACACAAGATCATCAAACGCCATGCCTTCACCTATGGCTTCGATTTATCAATCCTATCTACTATATCAAAATTTCATATAAGAGATACTATTTAGGACCTGCACATATCCAAAACGAAATAACAGAAGCAAAACTAATTCCATAAGATAAGCCTACGAAAGCATAAATCATTGTTCCATCAAAATAAAAGCATATAGCGACCAATATACAGATACAATATTCATCCACAATTTAGACATTTACATTCAAATTATCAGTTTTTTCCAAAATCTTCAAGACAATTTCGATACTCCAAGACCTTCCTTGCTCGCTTGCCTACTAGGATCTTCCTGGCTAGCTTGCCTATTCTTGCTTGTTTGGAATTTGTTTTATTGTTTCATCTAGAGAGGAGGAAAAGATAGAAAAATGAGCTGAAACCCAACAGTGTACCATAAAATATGCAAGTGAAATGTTTTCGTATAGAATATAAATGTAGAGGGTCACAAAAGTTATTAGAGAACAGAAACATATACAAAAATCATGAGAAAAGCTTAGTTCGATATTAACATGTTTTTATAATAATAATTCATGCTTTCTTGATGAATATATATATACGGTAGAATTGAAATCATAGCGGATCAGAAGAGCAGAGGCGTCCATGGAAACAAGAAGAAAACATAATTTCATTTAAACATGTATCAAACTTCATAAAACAGTTCCAAATCTTATTTGTTCTTCATAATTCTAATTCATTATCCTATGGACCCAACTAGTATACCCTACTAGCCGAGGGGGCAAATAATCGAAGATAGATTGTATTCAATCAACATAATCAAAGGCTGATGGTTTGATAGTATTTATTTTCATCTCATTTCATGATTCTATAGTTCGATAGCTCGATAGTCCAATGGTTCGATAGTTCGATAGTTATTCACGATTACTACCGTAACATTCTAAGATATATTGGAAAACTTTATCTTATTGGATGACAGTTCTAGGTCCGATTTTCTTTCTGATTACTTTAATTCAATGCATTTACTCAAAAGTCCATAACCAAAATTCAATATATTTCAAGGTCAAGTCCAAATTTCATATAATCAATCCTTCAGACGATTTCAGAAGGCTGCCATAGTTCGATAATATAGTTCCATACAAAGTTTTCAGATACAAATCATTTAATAAACTTCACAAGGCAACAATTAACATTTAAATCATCAAAATTCCAAGTTTCCAACACAAATTTTTAAATTTCGTGCTAGGATTACGGGTATCATTTTCGGGCGTAATTCAAGCATAAAGCTTGGGCCAATTTACAAAATCAAAGCCATAATTCATAAAACATACATATAACATGAATTAAACTCAAATTTACACCTCAATTTCAAGCTAGGGTTTGCACTACGCTGTTCGGACAGGAAACGAAGGCAAAACATGAGCCAAACCACAAAATAGAGTTATTAGTCACAATATACACGCATAAATACGAAATCTAGTCTAAAAGTTATGAGATTCATGTATTATCCATGTCAAATCTTTAGGAACAAGCGATTCAAAGTATAAATAATAATCTGGAGATATTCAACAATGGTAAAAATGGAAAATGAGATTCAAGATACACTTATCTGAGCCTAATCTACCGTTATTTTTACCCGAGTTAGAGTGGAACAGCTGGATTTCTCCTCCTTCTTCTCTTTCCCTCTTCTCTTTCGTTGCTCCTTTTGCTGGAACGCCAAAAATGGTGAAGGAAAAACGCGTGCGGCGTTTTATACCCAATCGTGCTTGAGCGCCAACTAGGTGCCAGGCGTGCAAATTCACGCCCAGGTGGCACTCAAGCGGTCGTTGAGCGCCGCCCGTCACAAATTTCTCGCCCCCGTCTCGCCTTGGGTGCGCCTCTCTGGCTCTTGAGCGTGCTTCAACTCCCGGTTTCCTTTTTGCCTATTTTTCTTCTTTTTGATTCGGTACCTATTTTTTCCTTATTGTTAAATGTAATTAGGATTATTATCAACTTAATTACTCTCTAATTATTACATTTTGGGATCGGAATCTCATAGTTTTACATACTGAATCGGCTGCTGAACTCGTACAAAAACCACATAAAGATCCACTGCTAAAGTACCGAGTTTTTTATCAGAATTTTGACTGATTCAGACCTTGTAAAAAATTAATTTAGAAGTTTTAATAAACTGGCTAATATATCATAACATAGAAGCTAAAATTGCTTTTTAAAAACTGATCGGTTTAGCTTATACAATTGCCACGATACTGAATCGGCCTGATGAGAAGTGCAACATCAGCAAACTTGAGCATGTAATGCTGAATCGGGCTGTATAAATAATTAAAAATCTTTCTGAACCGATCCAATATTATGTGCTGATTTTGGAAAGGCAATAGGTAAAAATTAACTTGGTAAACTGACTGCTGAACCGGTGAGAAAACATAATAAGTTTGAGTGAACTGACTGCTGCACAATGAATCGATTGGAAAAGTTTGTAATGAACCATCTAGTAAAACCGGTTGATAAACCGAAACAAAAAGGTTATAATATTTATATAATTATGCCAACACATATAAAAATTATATGACTTTTTTACGCTAAGTTTTATTGTAATTTTAATATGTATATATGTGCCAATTTTAAGCATGTATGGAAGTATATAGGATATTAAGAAATATGAATATTTTCTCGAAAGTGAGAAAATAAAGGAAAAAGAATCAAGAGTAAGTACAGAAGTGTGAGGTCCCAATTCTAAAACATGACAATTTAGAAATAAATAAAATAATAATAATCAAAATAAGGCTAAATATACGAGAAAGAATGAGTTTTTGAAGTAAAAAGAAAGAAATTCGGGTTGTTGTATGCTGATATGCTACCCAGTAGTACTGCGCCTGCCGTGAACTCTAGCATAGTAGCAAGCACCAAAAATAGAATGAACCCGCTCGCTACATGCCACCATGCCCTTGAGCGAGGCAGGGGCGAGAGCTCGCACCCTCTGTAGCGACCTGATTTCTTTTTCATTTTAAAAAGGGGGAAGGGGAGAGAAACCCAGGGCACAAAAGTAGAGCAGTGAAGGGAGAAAGTTGTGAAAAGGGAAGGAGAAGGAGATTTCGGCCTCTTTCGATCTAATCAGAGTAAGAAAAATAATATATCGGGGTTAGGCAAGTGTACCCCAAACTTTGTCTTCCATTTTTATCTCTTCTTAATATCTCCATTTTGACATTTATGCTCCAAAACCCTCATCCCCTAAGTTTTGTTATAAATAATACATGTTTTCTATGATTTTAGGGCTAAATTTTGTGTTTATGTATGATTATTATAAATTGTGGCTTCGATTTCGTTGTTTGGCTCATATTTTGTGTTTGATTTATGTCTGGACAGTTTGCCTCAAACCCTAGCTCAAAAATTTGGGTATGTTTGGTTCTAAAATTTTGAGAAATGTGATGGACATGTTATTTGACATATTGTTAAGTTTCCTGGATGATTTTTATCTGAGATTTTGTAAAAAGCTATATTGTTAAAAATCTCTGAGAGTATTCAAAACTATCTGAAGGATTTTTTGTAAGAGTTTGATTCACCTTTGGAGCATGATTAGTTAAGATTAAGGAAACAAGAATAAGGATACATTCAGTTAAGTAAATCAGTAAGAAATTGGATCTAGAATTGTTGTGCAATTAGGTAAAATTCTCCGACATACCTTAGAATGTTGTGATGGTAATCGAGGATAGTTCCATCCATTGAATGATACATGGTCTGCCTCTACTCGGGGCGTTAGATTGGGAGGATAGAAACTTTTGAACTTTGAATTTCAAAAAATGAGAACATTTGAACTTTGACTTGGATTGTGTAGAGTGAATACAATCTATCATCGATTATTTATTCCCTCGACTAGTAGGGTCTACTAGTTTGAGTCCCTTCGGATAATAAAGTTGAATTTGAAGAGTAAATGAAGTTTCAAATTGATTTATGATTTCCAACATGCTTTTATAACGATTCATGCTTTTCTCACTTTTTTCATGTGCATTTTGTTCTTTGATAATTTCATAGCTTTTCCTCTATTGTATTTATATTTTGTATGAAAATTTTACTTGTATGCTTTTATGGTACCTTATTGGATTTCGGCTCACCCTTATTATTTTTGTCTCCCCCATCAGATGAAATAGTAGAGTTGATGTGGGATGAGCAAGATTGAAACGGGGATCTAGTTAAAGAAGTTTTGAGGAGTATTGAAATCTCTTGAAGAACGTTTGGAGTTTGATAATAGTGAATGTAAATAACTAATTTTATGGATGAAAATTATATATTTATAATCATGGCATGTTATGTTTTATGTTAAGATACTACTTTTTACTTCGGCAGGATTATCTCATGGATTTAGTTTCGCTTGCACATTTTGTCTTTGGAATTGTACAAGTTCCTAGATAGTATCTCTCGTTTGAACTCAAAATGATTGATAGGATGTGTTGCGTTAGAGCCATGGATATATATATGGCATTTGAATGATCCTGTGCTGTGTTGTGAATATTTATTGAAGTCTTTTCTTTGTATACTTGTCCAGCTTGTATAAATTTCTGGTTATTTTTATTAAATTTTTGTCTAATTTTAGAGAAAACTCTACTTGAATTTCTACTGATTTTTATATTATTTTATTATGGGTATTAGTTTATCTGTTTATTGACGGAGGTTTTTAGATGAAAAATCCATTTTGTCACAAGAAGCTTCCATAAAGAATTTAATATAACTAAGAGACCGAACCAAGGACTTATTTAGAGGGTAGTATTCTCTAATATATCTTAAAATATTTCAATAAAAATTGAGGAATTGCTCCTAACATGGCAGGGGAATAAAGACGGCTGTTTGGCCCCATCTAACGAGTATAATAGGTATGTACCACCCATATCGGGGTGTAATAAAGAAATTAAGGTCTTATATTGTATGGATTGAACACAATCCTTTTTTTGATTCCCTACTCTATTAGCTGGTAAGACCTACTAATCCTAAATTCTCAAGTGTTGTAAATTAAAAAGTACCCACAATTAAATAGAAAAATATGCATGAAAAAGAAAGTTGAATGCATTATGAAAATATTTTCTGAACATATATATA
>JAODPA010068711.1:0-10114 GCA_025585075.1 Nepenthes mirabilis | reverse complement strand
AACTTTTATTGCGGCCGTTGAAATCCAACGGCCTCCATTCCGAGGCATTGGCCCTGCGCCGCAAAGCTTTGCGGCGCAGGGCCCCTCGTTCCGCGAACTTCCATTTCCCAACGCATCCTGACATGCTTCGGCACGAAGGTTAACTTTGGGTGCCGATTCAAGGAGAGGAAAGAGCTCAGCGAGTTGGAGATGGCGGGAGTAGAGTTGTTTCCTGAATCGGAATGGATAAGCGCTTCAAGGAGGAGTAGGGTAACGTCTCCTATTCGACAACCAGCTGAAGATCAAGCAGGAGAAGAAGCGAGCAATGAAATATCTGTGATCTTATCCGACCCGAAATTTTTGGACTGCCCCGGATGCTTGGAGCCTTTGACCATCCCCGTCTTTCAGGTATCCATCTGTAGTGTTTATCAGACAATTTAATTGTTTTTCCATGTGATTGGGACCCAAAATGTGGAAATTTGGTTGACAAAACAAAACAAGTAGATCTCCATATCCAAGATGACGAAAGTTCAGATTTTACACGGATTTTCCCTCTGTAATTGTCTATCTATGATGTTCCAGTTGTCAACTCGATTGCACTCAAATGAGTTGACTTATTTATCCACAACAATGGCTAAATTTTGCTACTTTTTTACTCTCATGTTAGCCATTCGATGGCCACCCTTCTGCCTTTTGAAATAAGGGCCTAGGGCTTTGTTGGCATTGGCATTGATCAATGAGTGAATCTTATTACTATTTGTGTATGGGGACTATTGGTTTGAATTGATTTCCTTATTTATTTGCCAGTTTTGTAGTTGTCTGTTGTGATATTTGTAAAGTGCAAAGAGTGTCGATGCCAAAGAAGCAGTATGCTCCTTACACAGACCAAGAGCTTTTCGATTTTTTGGGTCTGTGAAGCCATTGGTATCATAGCTAAACTGGGACTGAGTTGTGCGGGCGTGCAGTCTTTATTTTGAGAACTGTGGGATGTTTGTGCTTTGACTTTGCGATCTTTGGTTGAGGCTTTCAATCCGTTTCATCTACTTATTGTGGAAGTCCTTCGTCTGGGAACTCTTTCATGATGTTTTGTGATGAGGATGTGGCATATTTGAATGGGGGCGATTCTAACACCCGGCTTCTGAGAATAATTCAAGGAGTTTGTTCAACTTGCAAGATTTGTTTATTTACTAGCAACTCCTCCCATTCCTATTCTCAGTTATTTTCATTTGTTCCAGCTTCAATAAACCCCACTTGGGGTTATCTTTTCAAGAAGCACAGAAATTTCACTCACCTCTCAATTTCCTTAAGTGGAAGAAATCCTTGATTTTCCAAGTAATTTCCTTATCTACGACCCCCCATGCTCGTAAAAATGGTTTACAATATGTTAACAGAGACACACACACTCTGTCTCTTTCTCTCTCTCTTTCCCTATCTCTTTCGCTTTCTCTAAGTCCGTTTGAAAGGAATTCAACACTTGGACAGTTATGCTGATAGCTTTATTTTTATCTCGGAGGTGGTTAATATCAATTTACTGCACAACCTGCTGTTTGAGCAATATCTGCAATTCTGACATGTTCTTCTTTACTGTGTTTCAACTAGTGTGGGGATGGACATGTTGCATGCTCTGCCTGCTCTACCAAATTTAGGAAGAAATGCCCATCATGCTCGAAGAAAATCGGTCATAATCGTTGTCGGGCTGTTGAGAAGGTTATTGAATCAGTCAAAATACGTTGCTGTTATGTAAACTATGGCTGCAAAGAAGTGGTTAGTTACACCACGAAAGAATTTCATGAGGTGATGTGCATATATGCACCCTTGCCATGCCCCTTTGCAAAGTGCAACTTTTGCAACACAACTATGATGATGTCAAAGCACATAAGCCTAGAGCATGGAGATTTCATAGTTCGCTTCCGTTACAACTCCATCTTCCCTGTTTCCATTCATTTGGATGACAAATTCCTTGTTCTTCTAGAAAAGAGTGATGGTGTTGTGTTTCTGCTCCAGATCAGTAACTCGGTGTTCGCTACCAATAGCTCGTTGATAGTTAAATGTTTGGAGCTGAGTCCTGAAAAGGGCAAATTCGCTTATGATCTCGTAATGCGATCAGGAATCAATTCACTAAAGTTTAATTCCTTCACATTGTGTGCCAATGGACAAGTTGGTGTTCCTCCCAGAACCGACTTTGTTCCGATTCCTGATTACTTCAGATGTTCTAGTAATCTCAAGGTGGAGCTTTGCATTTGGAATAAAAAAGCATCTTCTATGGACAAAAGCAAAGGCATTTGAAGAGTGGATTATGGGCCGAAATGAGAAGACTCTGGATATTAAGGTTGGTTTTTGCTGTTATCTTGGTTAGGGTTTAAGTAGTATCCCCAGGTAATTGGACTAACTGGCATGCTAAAATGATTCAACCTTTTGTCCATTTTGTATGCCATCTTCAATTATCTTAACCTTTTCCTGGAATTGGCTTACTGCACTAGCCTACAGTGTGAGCAAGTAGAGCTTACGGTCATGTGACTCATAGCTCAGCCTGTGCTTTTTGAGGCTTCTTTTAATCATTTTTGGCTTGTCTTTATGTATATCAGTGGTAGCATAGGGCAAAGTGTTTGTAAGGGTGGATGAACTTATGTCTTCATATGTATAATATAATGCTGATTTTAACATTTGCTCACCAATGAAGCAGAATTGGGATGTCATTCGGAAAATAGATATTGTTCTTTGTTTCATGTTGATCAAGTCAACTACTCAAGACAATTTCGGTGAATCTACTTTTGTATGCTGACTCCACCTAGTGAATCGTCTGTAAACATTTAGAAGCTGCGACTATTGAAGATAAAATGAGAAAATAACTTTTGAGGTGGTTTAGGCACTTAAAATGTAGGCCAAAGGAATTACGGTAAGAAAATGAGTTGTGATTAAAAAATAAAAAATAAAAAGATAGAACTAAGAAGACTTGGAATAATGTTATTAAAATAATTTAAAATTGCTTATACTTTCAGAGAATATTACACTAAGTCAAATGGAATAACGATAATAGATTTGTATAGCTGACATAAATGGGACATGAGGCTCAATTATTATTGTTGTGTACATTTGTCTACTGCAAATGTGTTCATATCAATTTTAATTAGTTGCCCTATCTGCTTTCCCACAGCCCACAAAACATCTTTCTTGCAGTGGTTAATATGTAGTCCTGAGGCGACCGAACGAGTTATCTACAATCAAAGTATTTCCCATGCTAAGAATAGCTTGTGAGAAACCGGTGTTAAGGTTCCCATACATCTATAGGTAGTGAATAGGTATAAAAGAGGGGTTGTTAAGCTTCTTCCACATTTTAGCCTCCTTGTGAATTCCATAACCAAAATTAGAAGTTAAATGGATCAATTGTGGAGATTAAATAGTTATTTAAATCACTCAATGCAATATTTATTATTTATCAACTCAACTTATATTTCTTACTGTTGGGTTCACCTAGGAGCATGAAATATGAGAGGACCTTATGAGTTCTTGCATAACAGATGGGAAAACAATTAGTTAATTCACTTTTACATGGCCATTTTCCTTGAACTAACAACTTTATGATCTTGTTGAAGGTGATCAGATAGGTTTTGATTCATGGATTTAAGTTATTTGAACAGAACTTTTAGATGCAATTCTAAGAATTGCAAATAGAACTGCCTTGTGCTGATTTTGTCTGCTTTTGTGTATCTGTTTTTTTCAAGTAGCATTGGGATGGCATGGGCTTGAGAACTCGTAGAGCCATTAACTTAATCGGCCTAAGATGTTACTTGAAAAAACTCAGTTAAAATAGTATCGACTCGAGAATTGTGGGCGTTCCAGCTCGAATCCCGTGCCATCTCTGCAATGTTTCAATATTTTGTTATTGTGTTTTTGTCACACATGAATGGATCAATTGCAGAAATTTACAAAGATAACTAAACTGAGAAGGTGACATATGAGACTCTGCCTCATTAGGGTTACCATGTACATGGCTGTTGATACACTGTGAAGATGAACCCTCATTGAGGGCTTTTCATGTATTATACTAAAAACTACACATTATCTACTCTTCACCTGGGCATGCAATGTGAGAGGCATCATATTGTTTGGCAAGCATTGCCTTGTGATACGCATTCAGGGACATCTACATTCGTCTATTTTTATAAAGTATTTAAATTAAATTGTTTATATTATAATTTTAAATTTAAATATTTTTTTATTATAATACGTAACATGCTGAACTGTCTATATTGAGCATCTATATAAATTAAATAACATCTTTTGAAAATAATTCAATACATTTTTCTGTTATACTACACAATGGACATTATTTTGTTTTGTTTTTATTTTTTTAACGGTTGAATTCTATTTGTTCTACCATCCCTTCCCTTTATCATTTCAAATGGCTAATGTTGTTCACAATAGAAGAGACTTCAGATTGGTTGAATACTCTCTCTTGAACAAATATCAGTTTCAAGTTAAAGGCAAGGAAATAAATATATGAAGAGATTGAATTGATTGCCCAAAAATATCAGAATTGGGCTGTTTTAAAAGGCAAATATCAGCCGAATTATTGCTAAACAATTAGATTGTTGAAAAATAAAAAGATCATTACAGACATCAGATAGAATCAATTAACAGAGAACATATTGCCTAAGAATTCCCATGGAGTTGATTTGTAAGATTAAATTTACAAATTTAGAGGCCAAAGTTTGTAAGAAAATAACAGTTTGACTCACATACCTAATGGATGGAGATGATAGGCGCGAGGATAAGAGGTGCCGGACAGACAAAAAATGGGTTTTTTGTCATGGGGAGGGGTGATTTTCTTCTTTGAACTGTCCAAGCCGATACTAGAAGAGTCAGATAAAGGAATTCGAAAGGACATTAGGAACTTAAGAAATTACCGGAATTAATTATCAAAGCATAAATTAACAAACAGTGAGATAGAAGAGTGATTTGGAATCCACCAAATCTAAAAATTTAAGTCCCTTAGGAAACTTTTGCACACAAGTTGTTAATAAGATTTGAGGCCCTTAATTAAACAAACTAATATTGATTTATAGAAAATTTTGGGCAGCTAAATAATTGAATCATACAATAAAACTCTTTCATTTTTTATGGGTCCATCACCCATGAATTGACCCGAATGTCGAGATCCATGGCAGAAAGGCTGCCAAAAAGTTACAACCTAGGTGAAAGCTCCCGCAATTTAAGGTCCGAGATTGCACAACTCAAGATCGCCTGCCAAGACATGGGCCAACCCAGCAGCCCGCTATGAACGGCTATATTAGGACGACCCATGATTCTTTTTTCCACTTGCTGAGAAAATTTGCCACAATTTGTTAGTACAAATCTAGCAAATATTTTAAAAATATTTGCCTGTGATTTGCATAATTTCTCTCAAAGTGGCAATTGTTATACCAGGTGCCTACATAATCACGTCAAAAAAGAAATGATATCCTTCAGTCAGTCACGATTGCCATAACAAGCACCGACGATCACAGTCGTTCCCGAAAAGGGAACTGTCATTGACAATCATTCATGATTATCTACACAGCTCAACAATCCCGCGTGAACAGCCGTTTGCTAGCATGGGCAGCCAATGGTCTAAGCGCTATAAATACTCGTTTCCTCTCACAAGGGGGCAAAGAGAGGGAGAAAAAGTCATCTACACGCATGAAGAAAAGACCGGTGGATATCCTTCTCTCCACCGGCACACGAGGTCCCATTTTTTCTCCAACCAACCACTCTCCGATAAATGCAAGCCTGCCCTTCTTCCATGAGGCCAGCCCTCTGTCTAGAAGGCACCACCCGATGAATCTGGCCCTCCATTCCGGAGCCAAAAGAACTCCCTTCAAGAGGCATAACCTCTATCTCAGGGGACCATCTAGAAGGCTTACCCTCTATCTAGGGGTGCCACCCTTAGTCGGGCATACCCATAAGCCATCCCTTAATTTGGTACACCTCCAAACCGCCTCTCAATTGGGCGCACCTAAACACTTAATCCCAACTATATGTATTTTTATATCATCGTATCTTGCTATTATTTTAAAAAGATATCTGACTTGAACATTAAAATATATATCGAGAAGCGGGTCCCACCAATCCTCTGACCTCTCGTTCGTTCATTGTATTGTATAAGATCTAAGTTCAAAATGATAGAGACTGAATCGGCTCCAATTTGATCTAACACGAAAGATCGAATAACTTCATAACCTATATAATACTACAAATCTAGGGACGCATCAATTTTCAACCATCTTAAGCCAATGAGAGAGTTGGCCCAAGAGATTGGTAGAACACTCTAGGGTGGCTTTTTCATTGCTTGATTGTGGCTTCATTCCCCATATCTATCTTAATGATCTTGTGGTTGAAAGTTAAAGTCATGAATAATCGTTGCCATATCATCAACATCTACCACATCACCATAATTGGTGGTCATATCATTCATTGAAATAATCTTCTTCAACTTGGATTGTATCACAAATTTAGCCCCTAATTTCACATATGTCAAAATTTTAAACAGTGAAATTTGAATTGAACATAAATGATCAAATATGAACACTTTCTATGTTTCCTAGCAATTAACGAAATCATCAATGCTTAAGTGGCAGGGAAACATGGACTGTGCACGGTTTGTCGAGTCCAACTTGTACTATTCATAAGTTTAAAAGTTTAGTGGTAGAAATAGACCCTAACTGCGTTGGCTTGACTTTCGATGAAAACCGATATTTGACTTTCATGGATTGTCAGGAAATAAGGAGTATGAGTCACACAAACGTGTCATGCTGATGAAAGATGTCAGTATGTACAGTATAGTTGTATAAAGATGATTATATGGGAAAGGAAATTGCCTAAATTGTAGAAAATTTTTGGATGACCCAAAAAATTATAAAAAATAGGAGGAGATGCACTTCATAATGTTCATAAGTAGAAATAATGTGAGTAGTCTTAAAATATTCTTAAAGAAAATATTTGTCTAAAATATTCTAAAATATAAATTTTAGCCGCTAATTAAATAAGTGTTATTTCTATATAAAGAAATGACCTATCTCATTTGGAAACAAGTCAAATAAGATAACGTTAAAAATAAATATAATATTAATACGTATTAACCCATATGATTAGTAATAATATTTTCGTCCATAATATGAATACAAGTTAGAAAAATTGCTAAGCCTAAGGGAAGAGCCTGAAGTCCTTTTTATTAGAAAACCTTTGACAGACAGTAAATTAACAGCAAAAAGGCTGCCCTCTTTTTATTATTAAAACTTCTAATATTGATCATAGAATAAAATATCAGCTGACACGTAAAAAATCTACAGATATATATTGATTTCGGAATATCACTATTGTATGCTGATCAACTTAGAACTAGCGCATAGAGCATGGCACACAAAATCCAAACTAGGGAGAGGAAAACATATGACCAACTTACCAATGCCAAGAACAAGTGAAGGCCAAGTATTAGCGCCGCTGTGCTTTCCTTCGTCTAGACTGCGCCTTCTGCCATTTCTTCCTCGGGATGAGTTTGCTCTTTGGTTTCAACTTCAACTCGGGCGAGAACTTGTAGTTCGGATCTCTCATACGGGCTTGTATATCCTCGAAGAACCGCATGTTTAGTTTCTTGGGTCCACCTTGTCTAAGCTCCGCATATTCAGGCCCTGAGACGATATTTTCAAATGCTCCAATTAGAATGTCTAAGTCACTCATTACCTCCCATACATTAACGTACCGCCCGTCGGGCCCTTTCTTCAACTTCTTCAGGGCATTCTCGACAGCAAGTTTCCTCGCTTTCTTTCCTGGGGCTAACTCTTCTGGTTCATTCTCGGCTTTCAATAAATCCGAGATTGTTCTATACTTAGGTGTTTCTTCAAACTCGAACAATTTATCGATATATGCGTCGCTTTTTTCATTCGGGTATGGTTCCGTAGGTATGTCGTCATCGTCATCTCCTTCGCTGCCAGTCCACAACGACTTCTCCTCATCGCTTCCCGACCACACACTCCATAACTCATCACTGTCATCAGCATCAATACGGTCAGAATGCTCCTTTGCTTTGAGTTTTACTTTTTTGATTTCTTTCTCGAGAGGAGTTTGCTTTTTCTGGGAATCACTTTCATCTTCGCTCGCTGTCCATAAACAATCCTCCTCGTCGAGCTCCTTTGCCCATGCTTTCCTGAACTCTTTACTCCCTGGTGCTCCATGGTCAAAAAGATCATAATGTTTTCTTTCACCTCGAGCATATGATCGTGATGCTGTGAAAAACATAGAAAGCTGGAACATTATGGCAACACAAACAACCAGTGGGGGTATTCAGCACAGTTGTCAATCGAGATAATAGAGAAAAGTGCCGGCATAAAGATGTCGTTAGAGATCACTAGTTGCTTCATTGGTTGATCGAACCTCATGTTTTCGATCCATGTTTCTGTGGGGCCAGATACCGAACATATATGGTGAAATCCAACTTATCTTTTCATCTAAATCATCACTTATAGTGATCATGTGACCAACATGTGGATTCTATACCAGTATAATAACATATAATGAAATATTAATTGATGTATATTAACTATTTTTTTCCTGCTTTACTTTACTCTTAAAAACCTAAATAAATATGTTTTATAAATGTATAAAATATACATAGGTTAAAAAAAAAAAAAAATGAAGATAGGTTATTCATTATGGAGAATCAATGCTCTAGATCAAATAAAGTTAACCTGCAATCCCTGTCTTTCATCGGTGTATATTAGCTTAGTTGCACTTAATATGCTGGTATGGTTTGTTTTGGGATAATTTTTTGGATGACCCAATTTATCAAGTTTACTTTTAATAAAATTAACTAAAATTCCTCATATATGTAAACAAATTATTGAAGATCATTAGTATATAACTTTCTTTTGACGTGGTCACAAGTAAATAAAAATTTCCGCCCAGAATATCTAATTTTTATACCTATCAACCCCTGAAAGTGATAGTTAACCCAGCAACTAAATAATCATTGGCATCATAAACCCAACATTTGCAGGGAAGCATGCTAATTAAACATTGACCTTAGTGATCCAAAACAACATTGGCATTCCTTCAACTCACAGCCAAACAATTCAAATTAAGGATCAATTCCCACCTGCGAATTTCCTTCAATCTCACAATCTAAATAAAATTGGAACAACTCACTCTCATGTCTACATAATTTTTCTGTCAAACTACTTAACGGGATGTAAAATCACAGGCTGTAAAGTTGAACCCAACCTACCACTGAATTTTCCTCGGGAAATCTAAAGTTGGACGAATTTGTTGCCCTCCAAATTGTAGGATTCAATGCCTTTTCTCTCGAGATAGCGAAAAGAAAACAGCGTTTGAGATTTGTTTCCAGAATAATTTGATGTCTACAATTCCAATTCCACGCCGTAAAATACAGCGCAAGTATGATCATCCAGGACTTTCAACAAACACATAGAGTGCATAACCGATTACCCCAAATCAGAGTTCCTAACCACTCAACCAATTGTTTGTTTCCTCGGAAAAAGTTAACGATTAAAAATCAAAATTACAGGAAACGAAAAAAATAAAAAGGCCAGAGTAATTGAAACATCGTTTGAAATCAGAGACGAGAAGCAAACCTTGGAAAATGGCGGGAAACTCAGAAATATGTTGTTGCGTTGAACTGGCAACAATCAAGTCAGACAGAATATCGAATCTGAAAGAGACATCGCAATTGTAAAATCATCAATCGAGCGGAAAAAAATGTGGGGTCGAATGATTATCTGCGCAGGAAGATTGAGAGAAAGATTGACCTTGGAAAAGGCAAGGATTGCAAATGGGTATTCTGGGTTACGAAGAGAGAAGGGAGCAGAGAGAAGCGGGAACAAAGCCTTCGAGCCATCATCCCTCCCTGTAGGGGTGGCTAATTGGGGTTTTATCAGAGTATTTTTATTGAAGCCTCTGAATGAACATTTAAATCTCTCATGTTATTTTCTTTTATATGAGAGCCTATTTTTCTCTCAAACAATTGTTTTTCTTTTATTTTTTTATCCTAAAGTGTTTGCCGCCACTCTTGCCGCTGCCGCCGCCACCACCGCCACAGCCGCCAACAATCCCTTTTTGTGATAATTTGAGGCAAAATACAACC
>JAODPA010068710.1:0-10114 GCA_025585075.1 Nepenthes mirabilis | reverse complement strand
CTTGGATTTGCCCGCGGCAACGGAATCGGACTCCTTCCGGTCTTCACGTCAATCTTCCCTTGAACCACTTGAATTTTCAATCACGAACGAGTCTCCTTCTTCACAAACCAACGTCTCCAACGAAGGTAGAAGGATGAAAGTTTGAAAGAAAAAAAAAAAGAAAAATGGTGAGAAAACTCCTTAGATCATGAAGCTCAAAGTTATGTCTTTTGGTTTTCTCAAGAGAAGCTAAATTAATGAAGTATGTAAGGCTTTCTTCTTAAGTTTAATAGCTTCACAAAATGTCAACAAAGGCTGTGGCGTGCTTAGGGTTTCAAGAAAATAAGGTGTGAATTTATAGTGAAGCCAAAAACGCGTTCAAAAATTCTGCCCGTTGGACCGGCGCTTGAGCGGGGCTCAAGCGAGAAGCGAGCGGCCCCCCTACTGGATTCTCGGCTCGAGCGGATTTCGAGCACTTGGCGAGTTGGGGACCTTCTGGATTTTAGGCTCGAGCGGGTATCGAGCGAGAGGCGAGCGGGAAGGCTTTAGACGGACTCGAGCAACTGGAGGGCGGACTGGACAAAAACGGACTTTAACCCGACAACCCACAACTCGACATCGATACTATAAAACATATGGTCACGGAATATGCCAATTAGACAAATGTCTCTAACAGTTTGGACTTTTAACAATTTGGCATGTAATAATTTAATTCAAATGAATTTGGAATTAAAATATTCACGGAGTGATTAAGCTGGCATTTTGATTTAAATTGAATTGTTTTATCAAAATTAATGAAGTAACAGAGTTGCTTGTTGCCAACATGTTGTCTTGGAAAGTATCACGTCATGTCATCATTACTGGCATAATGGAAGAGACATGCTGCAGCGTTTTTTCATGCTGGCACATGTCCCCCATCATTATAACGATGAGCTTCCTTAGACATGTCCAAACGACGTTGTTCTGGATTAAAGCCATTTTATTTAAACTTTGGTGCGCCTTCATTTGTTCATCTCTTCGTATTCCATCTCTCAGCCCAAGTTTGCATTCTATTTCTCATTATTTCCCATGGCTTCTCATGCAAGTTGCAGGGGCATTGTTGATATTCTATCCAGCCTTACAATCAAGAAGGTTCTAGACATTTATGAGAGGTATAAATCCCTTTTGTTATTCCTTTCCAAGTTTTCTCATCATGTAAGAGAGCTTGTTCTTTGAGGCATAGTTTTATCGTTATTTATGAGGTTCATCTAAGGGAGGGCCTATGCATTCATTTTGCTAGGGAGCTCTACAAAATATTAGAAGCCTTGGAGATTCCTATTACACATCTCTACCCTAACGTCATCAGGTACTTGGTCTTTTTGTACGTTTTCTTTTACTGTTGGGAGCTTCATTTGGATGTTAGGGTAGTTTAAGTCGTCTTTCAATTCAATCACAAGGGCGACTAGATTTCATTCACCCCTAGAAAGGGTATAAGTGGAGGGAATCCATATTCGGTTAAAAAGACCGATATTTTTTTTTATTGTGGTTCCTTCTGATTGGACCCTCTCCAATAAATAGACTATTTATACTGGTTAAGTTTTGGAAATTGAGACTTTTATGACCAAACCGTTGATCAAGTTAACAGAGAAAAATGTCATTTCACTTTGGAAGACAGGTAATTTTTTTGACTCGAGAGGTGCTTACTGACGTCAACTAGGAGGTTAGCGTAGGTGGAGAACCATTGTTGATATGCCTCTTCGTAGACCCAAAAGAAAATCAAGGGAGCTTTTCATTCAGGATTCTCTAGGAGTAGCGACCGGGGAGGCAGGTTCCTTAACTATTGGTGTTGGGACCCGACCTACTATTTGAACCGCGAGGAAACACACAATAATACACGACAAGCATACAACAAGTATACATAAACGATAAAAGAACAATTTTTATATGAAAAACTCCCTTTTAAACGAGAAAAAAAAATCACGTGACTTAAGGTCCGAAAATATCTCCACTATACAATGTCTTGGTTATATAAACCCCACATACATGGTCAAATAATCTTATTTCAAAATAAGTCTGTATAATAAAGAATACAAAATGAAAGAGAAGAAATAAAACTCGGTAAACGTTCTTCTCAATAGCGAGAACGAGGTACCCACAGTCGATGGAGACTGGAACTTGATTCGAAACGTAAATGGATGCACAAATCTTTCTCTTCTCCATTTTTTTTCTCTTTCTTTTCTTTTCTCGCTCAAAATGGCATGCAAAGTGCAAAGATTAAACTCTAACACGCGTCATCCATATTTTTATCCTTCGAGCCACGCTCAAAAGCCAGTCGAGTGCAGCTCGAGCGTGGTGCTTTTGGAAATGGCGCTCGAGCGCATGTCGGGCGCTTATCGAGCGCACATGTTCTGAAAAACGCTCATTAGCAACACCTTGGGCACACATTGAGTGCCCACATTCTAGAAATCATGCCTCAGGGGCGCCTCAAGCACTCATCGAGTGCCCACATTCTAGAAACTGCACCTTAGTGGTGCCTCGGGAACTCATCAAGTGCCCACCTTTTGGAAACCATGCCTCAGTGGCGCCTCAGGCGTGATGCTGTTGGAATTAGCACATCAAGCCTTCATCATGCGTGTAAAATATTCATCATTCGTACCACTAATTAACACAACAAGTGGGTTTGGGCCTACATGAGAGTGACTCATAACCCAACATTTGGTTTATCCTTTTCGTCCTCTTTTGACAATTTTAAAAGGATTGTTGATGAGGCTTATGATGAAATGACCACATTGGAGGCCGGTGAATCGTCTCAGATGCTAGACCTGATTCTTTCTTCATCGAGCCACCTAATTTTGAGGAGGCACCCACATTTTTTCAGGGTGGTGAAGCTTTTCCATCTGCTTCTTTGGGGATAAGTGACCCTGTTATTAGCGGCTTGAACGAGGGAGAATTGATTGTTGCTCCGTTCCTTGCCGAATATGGGGTCCCAATTTTTGTTAGTTCGTCACCCGACGAATATGCTTCCACTCCTATTGTTTTTGTTGCAAAGCCCATTAATAATGAAGAAATGATAGGGGACTTGTCCGTTAGTAATTATAAGGCTCTGGTGAGGATTCCTTGATCTTGTTGTTTTTAATCTAAGGTTCTAGGGGTTGAGGAGGTCACCCAGGAGGATCCCTCGATATCAGATTGCCTTAAGGATTTGGATGCCTTCTGCTCTCTTCCTAGGTTTGAAGTTCCTCTTCGTCATCGCTCTCTAGCCCTTCTGTGCTGGAGGACTCCACTCGTTTCGGAACTTGAGTCGTCCCCAAATTCATTTTCTTGTGAGGAGTTTTTTGTTCATGGGGTATTTCTTTATTGCTTCTTCATACTTGAACTTTCTTTTTGATATCATTATGTTTGACTGAACAATCTGTTTTATCTGGCAGTCACAGGAGTTGGTGCACTTAGTTAGGGATGGGCTTCATAAGCGTGACGTCAAAATTGCCTGTCCCTTCGAGAGTATATTGATCCTATGGGCACAAGAAGCTAGAGATCCGGGTTAAAGTTGCTATTATCGTGGTTGAAAAACTCTAGGATCTGGCTGTTTTTTAGAGAAAGTTATTCGAATGATTGGTTAGATCCCAAGGATTATCAAAGAAGAATGTTATAGCAGCGATTAGGATCACTTTCCTTGAGGACAAGCTCTGATAAGCTGAATGTTTATTGGTTTCTTATACTAATTTGATTGTTAGCCTTCAAGATAGATAAGTGTGCCCAACTTGAGGGGAGTCGAGGAAGTGCTTTTGGCCGAAACAGGTTGGTCCAATTTTGGATGACAGATTTCAACATGGAATCTCCCTCTATATGCGGATTGTTTCTTTTGTTACTCTTAATTTTTTTAAGCTGCTTTGATCCAAGGAATTTTGAAACTTCTCAATGTTCTGACGTCAGAGATTTTTTTGGATTGGGCAAGGGTCTATAATTTAGGTCTCCATCTGGTCCTCAACCTTAGGACAATTTAGTCGTTTGTGCTTCAGTAGTGGTTAATTTGGTGGACATCCTTATGTACTGAGTTCAGTTTTTTGAATTGTGTATATGTAAATACACATTTTTAATAAGCCAGCTAGATTTCTTTGATGATTGTCGCTAATGCTGTTTTCTCTTTGCGTTGAATATTCATTTGATGAATTCTTCATTTGCCGGCTAGGTGGTGCCACCATCGTCGCCAGGCTTTATTAGACACTAGTCCACTGACCAGGTATGACTGATGATGCATATCCCGTGGTAGGGAGTTGCAGCATTAATGTTGAGAAACCCCTAAGGTTTTTATGATTTGATGTTAGATTAGACGTCTCAAAAGGGATCGGACTTTGTCCTCAAGCCTCCGAGTCTCTAAGTGTTTATCGGCGTCAGACCACTTTTTGGGTCATTCAATTGTATTAATCAATGTCGTAATCGTATTTTTACATGGGCCACTTTAGTAGGTGAAGAGTCATGACTCCTATCCACCTAACTTAGGGTTAGGCATGATCATTATTAATCATACAAGCACACGAATAAATAGCCGATGCAAAAAACTAAATGCAATTTTATACTTATAAAAACATTTATGTACATCATACAAATGCTCCATAAGTTTTGAGTAGGACGTACCTCCAACCACTACATACTAAAGAGTGGGTTGACTAATGGTATTTTTTGAGGTGAAGGGTGTTCTAGGCCCTTGGGATTAATTTTCTATCTTAGGCACGTAATTTATACGCACTACTCTGGAAGATAGTTGATATTAAGAATGATCTTTCCCGATCAGGGGATAACTTATTCCTATTAGTAATATTGCATGTAACCTTGACATTCCTCAGAATTAGGTCCCCTAAGTCATATTGCCACGCCTTCACTTTTTTTGTTGTAGTATCGGGCAACCCATTGTTGATAAGCCATGATCTGTAGCCTTATTGTGTCCCTGACTTATTTGAGTAGATACAAGTTCTCTCTCAGGAGCTGAGAGTTGCAATGCGACTTGAAGCTCTCAAGTTGGAGGTTAGCTAGTTCAATTGCCATTGGGATGATTACCTTGATCTTGTAACACAGGCTGAATGGTGTTTCGTGGGTTAGCTCCCTAGGGGTCATCCGGTAAGACCATAGTAAGAATGGGAGCTTGTCTACTCAGAAGCCCCTGTGTCTTCCAACTTCTTCAACCCATATAATAAGGTCCAATTTAATACCTCCACTTATTCATTTGTTTTGGGGTGAACAACGTATGTATGAACTACCTTGATACCCAGACTTATACAGTACTTGCTGAAACCATTTTCAGTGAATTAGGTATTATTGTTGATCACTATGATCTTGGTTATCCCAAGCATATAGATGATACTTTGACAGACAAACTCAGTTGCATTCTACTTGGTGTTCTTTGCCAACAGAAAAACTTCTACCCACTTTGTAAAATAATAATCTATTATGACTATAATGAACTTTCTCTACCCTATAACGGTGAAAAATGGGCCTAATTTGTCAAGTTCTCACTGTACGAATGGTCAAAGTGATAGTAGAGCTTGAAATTCAATGTAAGGTTAGCGAGAGATGTTTCCGTGGATTTGATAATTTTTATACTTTTTAACAAATTTCATAGCATCCTTTTTCATGATTTGCCAATAGCAACCCTACCGCATGACTTTAAATGCTAAATTCTTCCCTCTAATATGTGACCTACAGATTCTGAGGTGTATTTCGCTAAAAGCATAGTCGGCCTTAGTTGACGTCAAACAGTGCAGGTAAGAGATAGAGTATATTCTTCAGTACAGTTTTCCATCCATGAGGATGTATCACCCCGGCCGTCTCCTTTATATGGTTAGCTTCTTCTAGATTCTCTAATGATGAGTCCTCTTCCAAGTATTTTCAGTAAGAAGTCATCCAAGTTTTCTCATCTAAGATTGGGAGTATCTCATGCGGAATGTCTACACTCAAGGTCATGAGGATTTCTCTCATCTTCTTTGAGTATTGCTTGAGATTCCTGAGAGCGGCTGTTTTAACTAATTGGTCTGCTTTCCAATTATCTTCCCTCGGAATGTGGTGAACCACCACCTTGTCAAATAGTTCTAGTAAATCCTTCACCTTAATGAAGTAATTTGCTAGGCATGGGCTAGACGCTTCGTAATTTCTGATCACTTGGTTAACCATTAGCTCAGAAGTACTGTTGAAGATTAGGCTCTTTATCATGCATTCCTTTGCCAGCATAAGCTCGACTAATAGAGCTTTGTACTTGGCTGCGTTATTAGTGGCTGAAAGCCTTAGTGTCATTAAGTACTTTATTTCGAACCCTTCAAGGGTCACCAAGATCATGCTAGCCTCACTTCCCCGATCGAGAGGATGATCCGTCAACATACAATCCATATTGGAGTTTCCTCATGTTGAAGCTCGCCTTTGTCACCCTTTAAGCTTTTCAGAATTGAAGTCGTCATTTTAACTATAAAGTCCATGAAAACTTTTTCCTTTATGGATGATTGTGTGTGAAATTTTATATCAAACTCACCCAATTCTACGGCCTATTTTATTAAATGTCAAGACACCTCGGTCTCTGTAATATTCCTTTCAATGGTTGATTGGTTAGAAGAATATTCTTGTGGGTCTCGAAGTATGGATGGAGTTTTCTTGTGGAATGGATCAGAGCTAGAGCACCCTTTTGGCATGTGAGTATTGAGTTTCTATATCTATCAGGATTTTACTGATATAGTAGATCAGCCGTTATATTTTAGCTTCTTGCCTAACCAGGATTGAACTCAACATTGTGTTAGAGATGGCCAAGTAAAGATATCTCTTCGCCTTCTTTTGAAGAGGATAGAAGTAAGGGTTTGGGGAGGTATTCTTTCAGTTATTGAAAGGCTGACTGACACTCTTGCATCCAATGAAAACCATTTACATTGGTCCCTCTCAGAGCCTTAAAGAAGGGAATGTACTTCTCAACTAATTTTGCTAGGAATCAAGAGAGTGCAATGAATCTTTTGGTTAGCCTCTGGACTTTCTTCAAGGTTCGAGAGGATTCATATTGATAATTGCTTTAATTTTATCTAATTTTGCCCCAATTCCCCGATTCTCCTGAATTTTTTGGCAGTTACTCTAAATACGTATTTTGTCAGATTCAATTTTATTTGTTGCGCCCGGAGTACTCTAGCAGCTTCATTTAGGTCTTGAATATGGTTATTAGTTAATATACTTTTAACAAGTATGCCATCCACGTACCTTCCATATTTCTTCCTACTTGGGCTTCAAACATATTGTTGACCAGCTTTTAATATATTGCCCATTTGTTCTTTACATCAAAGGGTATAACTTGATAGTAGTATATCCCTTGATTGGTCATGAATAAAATCAGCTCCTCATCTTTTGGACACATTTGGATCTAGTTATATTTTGAATAAGCATTTATGAAACTTAATAGTTCATATTTGGATATTGAATCCACCAACAGGCCAATCGTTGACAGTGAAAAGCCGTTTTTCGAACATAATTTATTCACATTAGTGAAGTTGATGTACATCCACCACTTTCCATTGCTTTTATTGACAAGGATAATATTCGATAGCCAATTCGGGTATTAGACCTCACTTATGAAACCCTTGTCATGCAACTTCTTAGCCTCCTCTCACATATCAATGAGTTTTTTTATGGAGTAGTTTCTCCATTTCTGTCGAACTGGCTTATGTCCGAGAATTAGACCTAACTTGTAAACCATTATCTCAGTCAGTATTCCGGGCATATCCATTGGCATCCATGCAAATACATCTAAGTTCTGATGAAGGAATGCCATTAGTTGTTTCCGTAACAAATCATGAAAAGAGCCTCCGACTTGAATGTACTTCTTTGGCTTGCTCAGATCCAAAGGAATTTGTATGGCAGATTCGTCAAATTAGCCTTGTTGTAGAGTTGCTTTATCTTGGAGGTCAAACTCCTTAATCAGTTGAGTTGGTACCAACTGGCCTATTTGGGCTAGGTAGTAAGTTCGGTCGATAATTTGGTCACCTAGCATTTCTCCTACCTCGTACGAGATAATGAACTTCATTTTTAGCTGCGATATTGACATCACTGCTCCCAATGCCACTAGACCGAGTCGACCTCACATTGCATTGTAGATCAAGGGTATATCTACAACTAATAATGTTAGTATTTGGAAGCTATTTTTGGGTATATTCCCAATGTGACTTCTAACTAAATGGTTTCTTGGACTCGAACGAGTTCGTTATCCAATCCATATAGGGAGCCCTCGGCCAGTTTCATTTGACTTCTTTTAGGTGCAAGTTTAAAGAAAGAGTCCAGATAAAATAAATTTCGAGAGCTTTTATTATCCATAAAGATTTGTTTTAATTGGTAATCGACGGTACTATTTGAAATGAGTATAGATATAATTAGAGGATCGGAATGAAAAGTTATTATATAAGTCATATCATCTTTACTAAAACTAATGATATTATTCCCTATTTTTAACTTCTGTCTCTTGCTGTTAGAAGTCTCTTCGAGATAATCTAGAGCTTTACTTCTGGGAGGCCTTGTAGAGATCATGTTCACTACTCTGCCACCACTTGGTTGCAGGATTGCTCGTTGTTGCTCCGTGCTGCTGTTGGTGTTGCCAGGAGTGTGTCCTCGGTCCTTCAAGTATTTATTAAGATATCCTGTTAGAATGAGAGCCTCAATCTTATTCTTTAGAGTCCAATAATCTTCAGTCTAGTGGCCTGAAGATCAATGGAAGAATAGTATTTTGACTAATCTTCTCCCTTCGGGTTCTCATTTTGGAACTGTATTAGGATGTTGGTCCAAGTGTCGTTCGGTGGAATAAGGTTCAATGGCTTGTACTCTCAACTGACACTAGAGTTTGTCCACTATTGCTTCCTGAGATCCTTGGTGAAAGAGTAATTGCTATTTCTCTTCTTTCTACAGATTGATCCCGAACGATGGTTTGAGCACTTAGGTCTCATTGCTTCATTGGCCTCATTTGCGGTAATGTAGGCTTGGGTGATAGTTTTTGATTTAAAGAATGTTTTGAGCTCCTACTGAACTAGATATTTAAAAAATTCTCCCGATTGTACTGTGGGTATGAAGGAATTTAATTTCACTTTGTTGATAAGTTTTGAGGTTCCTTGAGCCTTTATATTAAATCAGGCCAAGAAGTGCTTGAAATTTTCATTTGGACCTTGTCGTATTTGGATAAGGTGCCATGACTACTTTTCCTCTCTTCTACTAGAGACAAATTGCAATAGGAATTTGTCAGCCAACTCCTTAAAAGATCAGATTGAACTTGGTGCTAGCCATAAAATTAAATTCGAGCATCATCTCTAAGAGTTAGCAGGAAGCAAAGGCATAAGGTAGGATCTTCTAAGCCTTGAAAGTCCAACAAAGTTCAAAAGTGATCTAGGTAGTCCATGAGATCAAAGTTTTCCATCATAAGGTTTTAGGATTGGCATCTTGAAGTTGAGAGAAAGACAATGCATCCGAACTTCCTTGGTAAATAGAGATCTACCCAATTTAGCAGAGTGGCCTGCTGTGCTTCTATGGAATAATTATTGCTCAACCTTTCTGAGTCTTTCTTCCACCTTGAAGATGGACACAATTCTCTTTGAATTGAAGAATATTCTCAACTTTAAGTGGTTGTCTGATACGAGGGGACCACCTACTCGGAACATTCCTTAGAAAGCTGCTGCATGAAGCCTCGTCTTGTGTCGAAGGTCTTACTATGCCTCATGAGTAGTGTGGATTTTGTCGCTCCGAACTCTTCACTGGCTTCAAAGTTAAGATGTTCTTTGAGTCGGAACAGGATCTTTTCAAGTGAGGCCTCTTTGGCCTTAGAATTTTTAGGTTGTTCCAGCATCCCCTTAGAGGCATGTTTTTTTTCCCCTGGTTCCTCCTTCTGGAGGTGGAGGCTTGAGAATTGGGATAGAGTCCCTAGTGGGTGTCCCTTGAACTTGTCTCAAAGGGACTCAAGTATTTTGGACATGGTGTTGGCTTGAGCAACCAAAGGCTCTACATTCATGTTCATTGGTTGACAAACATCATCTTGGCTACTTTCTGTTGAGTCGTTGCCATGAAAAGTGACATCCTTAGGTTGTAAATTCGTCTCGGTGTTGGTGTAATATCCCAAATCTTTATTTAATTTATTTTGGATAAAAATTATTAGTTTGAG
>JAODPA010068709.1:0-10115 GCA_025585075.1 Nepenthes mirabilis | reverse complement strand
TTAAATTAAATAAAAAATTTGGATATTAAATTCTTCCCCACTTATAAAAATTTCATCCTCAAAATTTAACGAACCTTAAAACATAATTAGGGAATAATCCTTTCAGATTTCTTTCTTGTATTCTCAAGACATATCCTTGATGAGAAGATCTTTCCTAAATGACCTTAATCATTTGAATCATACTGGTTCTTAATATCTAATGCTTTTTATCTAAAACCGAGATTGAAACCTTATCACGAGATAAATTCCTAATCTTCCATAACGGTTAAACCCGATCACATACATATTTTCTCAATCGTCGGTACATGGAAGACATTATGATAATCCATCAAATTCGAAGGCAATCCGATTTTATCGACTACCTCTCCGATTGAATCCAAACATCAATTGAACAATAAACTCTTACTTCAATTCATTCGAAGTCCCAAAACGGTTACTCATACAAAACATCAATCTTATCCTGAAACCTATGGACCGTCAGCCTACACAGCCTCGTTGTGCTACTCTGATTAATTATTCATTAGAGTATTAAGAATCCTTTTGCACCACTATCCATTAATTTATATCGAACACTTAAATTACGTAACAGCTAAAAACCTAAGAAAAATCCCAAGAATGCTAATACAACTAAGGCAAAATCTAAAATCATCAGATTAAAATAAAAAAATAGTCATCAAAAAATTTTGATACTATCACAAGTTACCACCAAAGCCTCAAAACTCAAATACTTAGCAACCTATCGTCCCGTTGGCATACCAACTAGTCAATTCATCAAATTCGAACATGTCCTCCAAATTGGCGATAAATGGATCATCCAAACAACCCAAAACAAAATCGCGAGAGTTTCTAATCTCTTGATTCCATAATCTCGAAACTACGGATGTTACTCTTCTTCCCAATATCAAAACCAAAACACTCTATTTTCTCAGATATCCGAAGTTACTCGCAGTCTACCCTTCAACATCTTCTACGAGGCATCAAAGACATACTTAATTCAATGACTCCCAACATCGAACTATTGGCAATTATTTGCCTTCTTTGTAGGACACCGAGATTCACTTCTATGGTACTTAAGCAAAATTCACCAATTTGCACTGTCGTATGGCCATCTCTTACTGCAAAACAACCTTTCAGTCCTTTATGACCATTAGACAATAACTATTTTCATAAGTAATAGCTATAAATCCTTAAAGTAAGGACCTCAATAGCTAATCCCAAACTATGGATGAGGTAATTCTAATCATAGACTTCCCACCAATTAAACCCAATGGCAACCTCCCATATATAATATAAGAAAAATATAATCTCAAGCATTTTTCTCAAAAGTATCACATTCTACTATAACTCACTAGATCGATCAGGGGTTAACCCAAACAGTATGGTCGACAATTAACCCCCTATTCCTTGAAAACTACTCTCACATATCCCGTTTCGACGAATACTGATTGTCTCCAAGCCAAATGCCCCACGGGCACCGCTATCCTTAAAGGACACTTATCGGATTACCCTTCCGGGTTCAACTAGACCAAAGAAGCCACATACATTCGAGACACTGATCAGTCTTTTCTAAATTAACCATCGCTCTAAACTCTAAAGAATTATATTCATGCTATCAAAAATCATATACCCTACATAACATTTCTCCTAACCAAACTTATATTCCTTTCTTACTAGAGCACACAGCTATCTGTCTTCAGTCCAAGATGTAATACTCAAACAGATTCTATAAGCCCTATGATTCCTTGAATTTATCAATGTGTCCATCACAAATTGACCTAAATATGGTCGAAAGATCCAATTGATAAAATTTATAGAAATGCAAACGAACCTACAAAATCTAAAGGGCGTTACTGAGGCTTGTAATAGTTATGTCTTAATTCCAAAGCTACCGTAGGTATAATTCTTGATTACCAACAATTGATAGCACTACGGATACAAATAAACTTTAGGAAAGATCAGCCTTTGCAATGGATTAACAAATCACCTATTTATTTTCCAAGGCCCGCTTATTAGACTATTCATCTCCCGAATAGCCTGATTTCAATCATCCACATGAAGCCTCATCCTTCATCTTACCTACCCTAAAAGTCCTAGACTAGTTCATAATGGGTATTTAATCGATATTTCCTTAATTCTATGCAAAATCCTTAAATATCGATGTCAAACCCGACACAACCTCGAATTATCATTCAAAGATAAATCAGCCTCATCATTTCCCTTAAGAAACATCTTCAAATACATATACAGCCTAAGCTTTTTAGTGACTATAAGATGACTTCCAGATGTGGTCTTACATGCTACATAAACTTAAATATATCTTCATTGAAGGAATTGCAGACAAAATGATATTAATCCCATCACCATCTAATTACTATCCCTCATACTCAACTCACAATCCGATTATAAAGCATAAGGTCCTTACCGACACAATCCATACCAAGTTAACGACTCACTAACCAAGTCATCCTTAATCATATTTACAAACCCAAGAAAATGTCGTAGACCTTGATACAACTAATATAAAAGTCATGATCCTCGAATAAACAAATAAATTTAATATAAATTTAAAATCCCAAAATAACACATACTCTGAAATATCAAGATTTGAGAATCTTACCTTCCACCAAGGTAGATGACACCTCTGAATTTGTGCCGTCACCGTGGAGCTTCGATCCAGGGTACTGGGCTCCTCTACCGTCCGACCTATGGGATAAGGACAATCTCTACTCATACGGTTGAACTACCTATAATTGAAACATGCTTCCAAAAATCCCATTGAAACAAAATATTCATTCATAGAGTATCCACGAATATATCCTACGATATCTATTTATCCTCGAGGCCCATGACTTTATTCACATCAACCACCCACGGTCGACTTCACCTTCTATCTTATATGGTGAAACATTACTTTATCTCCTTTCGAACATTGAATTATCACAAATACTATCTTAATTCTTAGGATCCATATCTCAACCTCTATAGGATCAGAGTTACCCAAAAGTTTAGGCACTGGGTCATCACTAAATCAATTATAAATCAACATTCTTAGATTTGTTAAACCAGAATTTGACTCCGAGTTATACTAACCTCTAGTCATTGATTCTATCTTATCCATCACACTTGATCCTCTTATTTTAGCAATTTACTGGCTTGAGAACCTCAACCTAGAATTGATCAAGCCTAAACCTTGACCCAAACTCAATCAAATTTAAACCTTAAGGTGCCTCCATACAATTTCTCTTCTCAACCTCGCGGTCAACCACCACCACAAGTAAATCTTCATTTAAGAGCTAATGCTAATACTTTTTTTGAAATAAGGACAATTCGGGTTAGCTTGCTCTTATGACAGTAGTTAGGATAATTTAAACTAGACAAGTGAACTTAACTATCGATCCTAACTTAGCGTTAGCCAAAATTACTGGACTAGAATGACTAAGACAATCCGATCTAACTTAATTGTCTTATGCCTTCATCTTACTTATTCAATCGATTTTACTCTAACTTAAACTTTTGCATACAATTCTAATAAAATCTAAGGTATCTCTTTCTCTCTGATATCAACTGTGACAAACTGTATTTTTAACCAAAAATCTGACAGAATTTTAACTCTAATATGGACATTAGATAATACAAAACTTATACAATATCCTATACAATAATACAAATCTATTTAAATCAACTCCAACACATCCAGAAAATCACAACAAACCACACAGGATCCAAATATCCATATTAAATATGGCTCCAACATATGTATTCGAACACAACGTCGGGTAGAGAAAGATGCCGTTAGGTACCTGAAATAAATCATCACAATCCTGCGGAAGTATATACTAGCAACCATACATGCAACGAAAATTTACTATGTCATGCTATCATCTATACATAGAAATATACATCATCAAATCCATCCAAATATACAAGTCTTCATACATGTACACAAAACCACAAAAATACAAATAGCTCGGAAGGAATCTTCTAGTCTGAGCCTAGTCCACTTCTAGTCATTACTCTGACTAATCAGGCATAAGAGCGTATTCATCTGGAAGGAAGAAAGTAGTAATGGTGAGTCAAATACTCAACAAGTGTAATATAATCAAAGACAATAATATTATATGCGAAATAAAGTAGAAAATTAATATATAAGAACAATAAGGGTGCATAAACATAGAACATGATCGAATGTATTTTTGGAGTACAAATAACTTTTCACATTTTATTTTACTTTTTTAGGAACGTAAAATATGCACAGTTATTTATCTTTGCGGATCAGAGCTAGTAAGCCTTACTAAATAAAGGGCGGGAGAACGAGAAAAGGAATGTGTTTGTTTTTACACATTATAAAATCGTAACCTCCTATTCAAGACCCAGAGGCGGATCATCTACATATAATCTCTACAGATGGGGCCTTATCACATATGCCACCATATCCCCCGTGCCTCAGAGATAGTCATCGTGCTTCCATAGTAATATTTTAAGGCATGCCAATGAATATATTACCCACTACAATACACAGTCAGGATAATCATTGAGTTTCCACTATAATATCAATGGCATGTCAGGAGATACTGCTTTCTAAAATATAAATTTTACTATAATTCCACTGTGGCGATGGCAGTTCAAGTGAGCAAACTTTGAGTGAAATTCAGCCTCTGTTGGCGCAAAAACGGAAGGCACGGTGACCGAGCGGATAAAACACTCGGATAGCAACACAGAGCAGAGCTCTCGGACGGACAGCCAAAAGTAGAGATAAAAAAACGAAAGAGAACACACGAGCTTTCAACGCGGAAAACCCTTCTTTAATCAAGGAAAAAACCACCAAAGAATACACTATAAAATGGATTGTTTATAAGTACATTAGCTACACAAGCTCAAACAAAAAGAAAATAATCTCAAGTATACAATCTCTCTTTAAAATTGTTTCTCACTCTATCTTTACAACAAATGCTTGCCCACAGCTCTCTCAAGGCTCACTCCAATGCTGCTCTCAAAGACACAGCACAAGCACTCCAAGACTCAAGATGCAAGAGAGCTTGCACAAGCAAGGGCACACAAGCCTTTATATACACAAGGGGCTTAGTGGACACCCGACCACCCTACTGGTGCTAGGGTGGCAGGACCATACTACCTAGGCCTGCCATGATAGGCGTACGCCCGGTGTGCCAGAATGACAGGCCTGACACCTTGCAGCCGCCACAACATCCAATCAGAGTGGGTGACCAGCCCACCTACAAAATACGGGTACAGCAAGCCTACGGAGATAGAGTCAATTCCTACGCTTTTAGGGTCCTCGTCCATGTCTTCAACAACCTCTCAGACATGACGCCTCTGATGAGTCATCGTCCGCATGATAGGCTTCTCGGACTACTCAAAAAGTCCTCGTCCATTTTCTAAAATGGAGTCCGCGGACATAAATGCCACAAGGGAGTGACCCCAATAAATTTCCCCTCATGACCGAGTGGGAGTAAAGTTAGTCAGACCGGCAATGTCACAACAAGCTTCCAGCTTTCCCTTCGACAGAACTTTAGTCAACATGTCCGAGCCATTATCATCCGAGCGGACCTTTCCAATTGATAGCTGCCGATCATCAAAAATATCTCTCACTCAATGATAACGCACGTCAATGTGTTTTGACATTGAATGGAATGAGGAGTTTTTACACAAATGAATGACACTTTGACTATCACAGAGGACCTCGTACATCTCTTGCCTTAGACCCAATTCTTGGATGAACCTCTTCATCCAAAGCATTTCCTTATAGGCCTCAGTCACAGAATGAACTCTGCTTCCGTAGTCGAGAGAGTGACGCACTTCTATAACTCGGACTGCCAGGAGACCGCCCCTCCCGCAAACTTCACCAAGTATCCGGACATTGATTTCTGAGAATCAACGTCCCCGGCCATGTCTGTGTCCGTGAACGCAATCAGCTGAGGCTTCTCTCCTCCAAACTGTAAACCCGTCTTGGAGGTCCCGCAGAGATATTTAAAAATTCACTTAACCGCGGACCAATGCTCCATCCCAGGGTTTGAGAGAAATCTGCTCACAAGGCCAACTGCATGAGCAATGTTCGGTCGCGTACACATGGCCGCGTACATCAAGCTACCCACGGCCGAGGAGTAAGGAATCTTACTCATACGCGCCTTATCAGTGTCCGAGGACGGACACTGCTTCTTGCTCAGCTTAAAATGGTTGGCCAAAGGGGTACTGACAGGCTTGGAGCTCTCCATATTGAATCGCTGAAGCACCTTTTTAATATAGCAATTCTGGGACAGCCAGAGCTTTTTATCTCATCGGTCGCAAAATATCCTAATCCCCAGAATCTGCTTCGCCGGTCCGAGGTCTTTTATGGCAAAAGACTGTCCCAGTTGCTCTTTCAGCTCCTTGATCCGAGCACTATTCTGTCCAACAACCAGCATGTCATCCACATAAATGAGGAGGATGACAAAGTCATTTTCCGAAAATCTCCGGACAAAGACACAATAGTCCGAAAAAGTCCTATGGTATCCTCGTCCGATCATAACAGACTCAAACTTTCGGTATTACTGTCTCGGAACTTGTTTCAACCCATACAAGCTCTTCTTCAAACGACAGACAAGTCCTTCCTTCCCCTTGACTTTAAAACCATCTGGTTGCTCCATGTAGATCTCTTCTTCTAGATCTCCATAAAAAAAAGCTGTCCAGACGTTCAGTTGCTCAATCTCCAAATCTAAAGCCGCTGCCAGTCCGAGCACTACATGGACCGAGGACATCTTCACAACGGGTGTAAAAATTTTATCAAAGTCAACGCCCTTCCGTTACTAAATCCTTTCACCACAAGCCGTGCCTTGTGTCTTAGCTTGCTCGTATCCTCGATCACCTTCAGCCAGAAGATCCATTTGTTCTTTAGGGCCTTCTTCCCCTTGGACAATTTGGTCAGCTCAAAGGTATGATTTTCATGAAGAGAGGCCATTTCTTCCTTCATAGCCTCAAACCATTTGTCCTTCTGAGCGCTACACATGGCTTCATTAAAATCTTCTGGTTCTCCAACATCAGTGAGGAGGACGAATTCACATGCTGGAATGTGGACGGATGGACGTCTCTCCCTGGACGACCATCTCACAGGGGCCAGCTCGGCCTGTTGAGGGGCCAAATCTTCAACTCGATCTTCCTGAGGCGCTGGAATCGCCTCACCATGGTTACCTGCCACTCTTAATCCGCCGACATCGGACTCAAGAGGCACTGGATCAGTATCAACTCTGTTTGTCCGGGAAGTACTAGGTTGAGACTTCTGTTCCTTCCCAATGTCCTCAATGGTCTCGTTCTCAACGAAGACCACATCTCAGGACCGGACCAGGTTCCTTTCCTTTGGGTCATAGAGCCTTTCCAGCTTCTCGCAAAGCTGCTTGGCATTCGTCTCTCCACGAACGTGATTGTACACGTTGTCGTCCATGAACTGCCAGATATAGCCGCACACTTGTGCTTCAACGTCCACTGCTCGTCCGTTTTTGCAGCCGGCTTTTCTGTGGCAAAAACGGGATTATGCATGGACTTTACAAAGAGCAAGTCTGACATCTTGCTCTGCCAGGTGTCAAAGTTTGTTCCGTTTAAGCAAATCATTTTGCTTCCAACCTTTATCGCAACCAGCAACAAGATCACCGTTCAAAGAACCAAAAGCTCTGATACCACTTGTTGGCGCAAAAACGAAAGGCACGATGATCGAGCGGACAAAACTCTCAGACAGCAACATAGAGTAGAGCTCTCGGATGGATAGCCAAAAATAGAGATAGAAAAACGAAAGAGAACACACGAGCTTTTAACGTGAAAAACCTTTCTTCAATCAAGGGAAAAACCACCAAAGAATACTCTATAAAATGAATTGTTTACAAGTATGTTAGTTACACAAGCTCAAATAAAAAGAAAACAATCTCAAGTGTACAATCTTTCTCTAAAAGTGTTTCTCACTCTATCTTTACAACAAAGGCTTGCCCACAGCTCTCTCAAGGCTCACTCCAAGGCTGCTTTAAAAGACACGACAGAAGCACTCCAAGACTCAAGATGCAAGAGAGCTCGAACAAGCAAGGGCACATAAGCCTTTATATGCACAAGGGGCCTAGTGGACACCCGGCCACCCTACTGGCGCTAGGGTGGTAGGACCATGCTGCCTAGGCCTGCCATGATAGGCGCACGCCCGGCGTGCCAAAATGGCAGGCCTGACACCTTGCAGCCGCCGCAACATCTATAGAGTAGGTGACCAACTCACCTGCAAAACGCGGGTACAGCAGGCCTACGGAGATAGAGTTAACGCCTACGTTTTCAGGGTCCTCGTCCATATCCTCAGCAACCTCTCGGACATGACGCCTCTGATGAGTCCTCGTCCGCATGACAGGATTTTCGGACCACTCAAGAAAGTTCTCGTCCATTTTCTAAAATGGAATCCGCAGACATAAATGCCACGAGGGAGTGGCGCCAACAGCCCTCACAGATTCTAGAATGGAAAGAGCTCCTCGATGTTCAGCAGGGATCTATTAGTTCTAGGTTTGTTTAAGAGGTACATATTTATTTCGTTGGCTCAACTTGGTGCAATATTATATTTGAAATGAGATGTCTTATTCTGTCAGTTCAAGCTTCACTGAGAGGCAGAAGAAGTGGAAGGAAGAACTTGACGCCGAGCTCGAGAGACAACGAGGCAAGTTTTCAACTATGCACATTTTATACAGAGCAATGATCATAATCTCCATGGACATTCTGGTTAGGTGGATTTTCTTCATGCATTACTTTTCAGTGTCCCACATGGATGATAATATCAGTATGAATCATGAGAGCATCAGATGTCATTTGGTTTTGCAAGACATTAACGAAGTTGGCTATTGGAAAAATATTGGCCGTTACACTCGTATTGGCTAATATATCGCTGATACATCTACATATAGAGGGAGAGTTTGTTCTGATTTTAAAAATTGATTTCAGGAAAAACATAATTTGTAACCTTTTACCATAAGTATTTTTGGAGTATTTTTTAGAAAAATTCAACTGATATTTTTTATAATATCCCAAAGCAATAATCTTTTTAGCAAGCTTTTTGGAGTAGATTTAATTTACAGTTTTTTTTTTCTCATTTCAAAGTCTGTTTCAAAAGCAATGCCAAACAGGTCCTGCATCATTCTAGTACATCTGATCAATGTGGATCTATAATACCTATAAAGACCATGACGATTGGAATTGCATTTGCAGAAATGAAGCGGCAGGTAGGCGGAGGAAAAACATCCTCTCCGAATAATGGGATTGCCAGTCGACAAAGGGAAAGGTTAGGATTTACTTCCCCATCCAAATGAAATACATGTATCTCTTTCAACCTTGGTTGCTAGAGAAAAAAATATACTCCTATGATCTGCCTCAATGTATGTATTTTTGGTGATACCTTTGCTTAAATAATACGAATTAGCCCACCTATCTATATTCACTTAATTAGCAAGAGGTGTAGCCGGTCCTTTGACCATATGGTTGTAAGTTTTTCTTTACCGTTTTCACTTTTCCCGGACCAAGTTTGTGTATGTTATTGAGGGATTCTGAATATGCTAAAGAAATATGATGATGTGAGTTTGCACTTGTAGCGGTTAAATTCTGTTTTATACTAAGTAAAACTGGTAATGCTTTTACAATCTATCTGTATTTCACGTCTTCAGCTAAAGTAGCTGAATTTGTTCAGAAGGCTTTGAAGGATGGAAGATTAATCGTAAGCAATTCCTTGCCCACTTTTGAATTTGCTTTTGTTGTTGTTTAGCGTCAAAGACGCCCTCGTATCTCTTGTGCTTCTGAATTTGCTTTGACCTCTGCTTACAATGGATTTCGAATATATAGAAGGATTATCGCCAGCAGTTTGAGGTTGGGGATTTTCACAAATAATAATAATAAAATAAAAATAACAGTGCATAGTTTTATTAATTATAACAGTTCAGTTACAGACAACCAACAGCGTTCATCTCTTACTTCTGAATAAAAGTGGCCAAGCGTTGAAGCATTTCCTTCGCAGCCTCACACTGAGGATTGAAAATATGAAACACGTGCCCTTCATCCTCAGCTTCAAACTCCTCAACTTCCCCTTCAAATCCACTCTCCTTCAACGCCTCAACGTA
>JAODPA010068707.1:0-10116 GCA_025585075.1 Nepenthes mirabilis | reverse complement strand
TAATAATCAATGACAAATAATCTCATTTGAGAGCTCAGTACTTTAACCCAAGTAAAAAGGGTTGAATATACTCTTTCAATATACCTTATAACTCACAAGAGAGAGACATCAATAATGAGAGCAACCAAAATAGAAATATATGTTGGGGTCACTCCCTTTGTGGGAATGTAGTCGCGGACTTATGCGCAGATATGGCCCGTGAACTAATAAGCAATGTTATCTGCAGACTTATGAGTAAGTCATCCGTGGATTCTGAAAATGGACGCAAATATTATGTAATATCTGAGAACCTTCTTCTGTTGGAGTCTGAGGCCCATGGGCATTGCCTAGAGATATTTTTGGAGGCCTGATGATTTGAAGACAGAAAGCACACGTGAAGGATAGTTCAGAAGATTTTCTGAGCATACAAGATCTGTGAAGAATGTGCACGCAGTTTTTGCAGAGTAGTGGGTCATTTCTGCAGGGCATGATAATCTGCAGAATTGTCGCAGAGTTGTAGGCTGCCTAGTGGCTAATTGTACGTGTGTTCTCCACGTTGGCATAGCTGTTACTCTCATTAGTCAGTATACATATATGTATGTGTTTTGTGTTTATGAGGTGTGTTACAGAATAAGAGCGAGATAAATTTTCTAAAAGAAGGAGTAAAGAGTGAAGTGTAATAGAGAGCAGTGAGTGAAGAAGTGTGTATTTTTTCGTGCTTTGTTCTTTATCTTTGTCTCAACAGGGTCTGTGTACTCGTGCGGTTTTCATAACCAACTTTCATACATAATAGATTGCTTGAGGATGAAAGTCCCATGATTTTTTTTTTATTTGGAAGGATTTTTATTGTAAAATTTGACTGTATTTTCTCCTCCGTTTTATTCCTCCTTATCACTGTTTTCTGTTTGCTCTGTGTGTGTGGTTTGGTGCATATCTGACCGGTCATCCCATTCTTGTTTCAACAAGTGGTATTAGAGAGAGGTTATTCTTTGAACGATGAGTTCGTTGAACGCTGACATGGAGATTGGAAGTAAGATGATTTGCCTGAACGGCACCAACTTCGATATTTGGCAAAACAGGATGTCTGACTTACTGTTTGTTAAATCTATATATAATCCGCTATTCGTCATTCAAAAGCCTGAGGCAAAATCGGACGAGGCATGGGCATTGGAGAACAAGTAAGTATGGGGTTACATACGGTAATTTATAGATGATAATATATATAACCACATTAGGAGCAAAACAAATGCCAAGGAGCTATGGGAGAAGTTGGAAAAGCTCTATACCTCTAAGACAGGAAACAACAAGATCTACCACCTGATGAAATTGATATATATTCGATACAAGGATGGCTTGTCCTTTACGGATCACTTGAACGAATTTCAAGGTTGTGTAGAACGGTTGAGTGGTATGGGTATTAAGTTTGAAGGTGAAGTATTGGGCCTATGGCTCTTGGCAACCCTGCCAGACTCATTGGAGGTAATAAGAATCACTATTACTAACACAACTTCTGATGGCATTATGACGCTGGAGATGGCCAAAGGAGCCATGCTGAATGAGGAAATGAGACAGTGATCTCAAGGGAGCTCGACCTCTCAGCACTCTGAGGTCCTCGTGACAAATTCACAGGGAATAAGTAAAGGCTGCAGTCCGAAATCTGGAGAAAAGGGCCAGAGTAAGTCTCGATCAAGGCTCCAAAACATTAAGTGTCATTATTGTGAAAAGAAGGGCCACATTAAAAGGTATTATTACAAATGGAAGTGTGAAAACTCAGGAAAGGAGAAAAGTGAAAAAGGGACGCAGTGAGGAAGAGTCCTTGGTCTCTGTCGTTATAGGAGTTGAACTCTTTTTAACTTGTGAAGCCAATGACGTTGTAAATTAGGCTGAGCAGAAGATCAATTGGGTGGTAGATTCTGGCATATTCATCCACGTCACCTCTAGGAGGGAGCTCTTTACATCTTACACTCTGAGTATTTTTGGAGTGTTGAAGATAGGTAATATGGAGACATTGAAAGCTGTTGGCCATGGTGATGTGTCTCTTGTTACCAACAATGGAACCCGACCGATCTTGAAGGACGTCCAACATGTCCTTGACATTTGGATGAATGTCATCTCAGTAAGAAGATTAGATGATACTAGTTTTTGCAATGTCTTTTGTGACGGGAGATATGAACTGACAATAGGGTTTCTGGTAGTTGTCTTAGGGAAAAAGGCATCTAATCTTTATGTGTTGTAGGCCTCTGACAAGATCAGAGAGGTCAACGCTACAAGCAATGTGGAGTCCTCAGACTTGTGGCACTGGAGATTAGGCCGCATGAGTGAGAGAGGGATGAATCACCTGCGTGACGGAGCAGATTTTTTGTGCTTCAAGAATCTTCCTGTCAGAATTCTTCTGAAGCTAAGTCCCAAGATAAAGAAATCAAGGGAGACAGTCCAAACTGGACTAACAGATGCACGTGTACAAAGAATACAGACTTTAAATATGTATATATATTCACGATGCATACATAGGATCATCCAACGCTATGTAATATTCACAGCTCTAATTCTTTTAACATTTCATTTCGTCAAACCAAAATTCTTATAGAGATACCATTCTAATATCTGGTTATAATCAAAAGTTAATGGCGGAAGCAGATCTATACCAAAATGCATACAAGTGGAAGTATAGTCATTCATTCACAGTTTGAGATAAAGACATTCAACACTATCAAATTTTTTAAAAATCTTCATCAGGCTTTTCGATTCCAAAATTTCTCCTAACTAAGCTTTGTCTATTCCTACTCGTCCGGTATCAATTCTACCGTCTCATCTGGAGGAAAAAAATTATAGTACAGTGAGTCAAAACTCAACAAGATACCAAAAACATGCAATATAAATCATAAATGCGATAACATAGAGTTATAGGAAACACCAAAGTTCATTATGGATGCCGATTCCGAAGTCAAAGTCCGATATCAATTTTTTTCAAAGTTCACTATTGGATGCAAATTTTCGGGGTACAAAATTTCTATATTTTAAAGCTAACTTCCGAAGTGCAAAGCTCAACGTTAAAATCCGAAGTTCATAATACCATATTATTTTCTTTGTTCAAAGGGACCTAAGCTAGTAGACCATACCAGCCAAGGGGGATTTAGAGACTTTATTAGGTTTTGTGATTTTGGAGGATTTTTCTAGTATCAAGAAGTCATGGTGCAGGAGCTTGGTTGATAAGAGGCGACCTTAGATTGTGCCAGTCAAAAATTTCACAGGAAGGAAGGAGGTTTTAACCAGCAAAGAGATAGACGGTAGAGTGGAGGTGATAAAGGACGAGAGTGAGAGTAATGTGTAATTGGCGTTGGGGAAGACCCTCGTGGGCTAATATATATGTGTAGGACCATGGTGGTTTGTAACCTTAATGGATCGATATGTGTGTGGGACCATGATGGCCCGAGACTCTAGTGGGTCAATATATGTGTGTGGGACCATGATGATTCGAGACCCTGGTGGATCAATAAATGTGTGTAGGACTATGGTGATTCGAGACCCTGGTGGATTGATATGTGATCCGATATTTGATAATGATAATAAGTTGGTTGACAATTGCAGGACTAAACTGTAGTTGATAATGATAATAAGTTAGCCGAGAATTGTAGGCCTAAATTATAGCCCATAATGATAATAAAGTGGTCGAAAATTGTAAGCCTAAACCGTAATCATTAATGATAATAAGTTGGTCGATAGCCAATGATATAAGATGGTTGAGAGTTCTAAGCATAAACTGTTACTGATAATGATAATAAGTTGGCCGAAAGTTGTAGGCCTAAATTATAATTGACAATGACAATAAATTGACTGAGAGTTATAGGTCTAAATTGTAACCGATAATGATAATAAGTTGGCCAAAAACTATAAGCCTAAATTGTAGCTGATAATAATAATAAGTTGACTGAGAGTTACAGGTCTAAATTGTAATTGACAATGATAATAAGTTGGCCGAGAGCCAATAATATGTGATCGTCGAGAGTTGTAGGTCTAAATTGTAACCAATAATGATAATAAGTTGACGGAGAATTGATGATATGAGATGGTTGAGAGTTATAGGCCTAAAATATAGTCGGGTTGAGAGCTGATTATATAAGATGGTTGAGAGTTATTGTTGTGACGGAATGGATTTTTTTTTTGTCCTCAACAGCTTCCGTCAAATAGAAACACAATTAACGGTCAAAACATAAGGTAAGACTTCTGCAGAAATTTCAGCAGAGTCTCTTTTGTAATCGGATGAAAACCCAAAAATACAATCCTGTATAATCATCCATTACAAGCACACATCTATCCATTATCCACAATCCCCTACAACAAGTATACACAGTATTGCAGGTGCTATCCATGACACAAATCCATAAAAATATTAGCTACGTTAACAGTTTAATAACGAGATGCCGTCTAGGACCTGTACAGTAATTCCAGAGTTTGGAGCGGAAGTAAACTAATAACCTGCAGAAGCATAGCTTTTTCTTTTTACAGACATACATATCATATGCTTTTATACAAAAATTAACATGTTCTAGAACATCAATAACCATAAGAGCAGTATACAAAAATTACGTTTCTAGCTAAGCCTTTACATCCACAAGCTCTTCAAAAACGGCTCCACAATATTCTAAGTCCTAAAAGCTTTCAGAAACTTCTCTTGGTTTACTCATTTTCATCAGGTAATAGTTCTACTGTCTCATCTGAAGTGAAAAAAATACTAAAACAGTGAGCCGAGGCCCAACAAGGTACATGCACGTGAGTAATAAAATGATGATATAGAACGGTCATGTAACTATGCATAAACAGAACGGTTAATCAGAATGCAGTCCAAGAAAATAGAGAAAACATATATTGACAGTACTATGCTTCAGAATCAGAAATCAGTGGTCGGTGTACAGTGTTCAGTAAATAGCAAACAGAAATAGATACTCGGCAAACGGTAAACATACTTCGAAATCGGTAATCGGTACGGTAAACGGTAAATGGTACATATCATTCGGTAAATAGTATTTCATATTCGATAATCGGTATTTCATATTCGGTAATCGGTATTATATATCTTCATATTCATTAATCGGTACAGTAACATAACATATCAGTAAAACATTAAACGGTACTTTATATCATATTGGTACAGACCGTGCCAGTATACCCTACTTAGTTGAGGGGGCGAATAATCGAGGATAGATTGTGTTCACTCCACACAATCTAAGGCCGGTAACTGTCATATGGGTATCGCATCTCACGGGATCGGTACGGTATGCCACCCGAAGGTAGGCCGGTAACGGTAATTCCTCCTGACCGTAATGCCCCTAGGCAGGGCGGACCATAAATAACTCCATGGACAGAGTTATCCTTGATTACCACCGAAAAGTCCTAAGGCATGTCGGAGAACCTATTCGGACTGTAGTCAGTCCCGGGTCCTAAAATAACGGTAACGGAAACCATCTCTTTATCGAAAACCCATTTTTCAAAATCAGACTTTCACAATACACTTTCAGCACTTCTTTAAATCCACATGGAAATTTCGTCAGTATACGTTTGTTCATATTTTCGAAAATAAATTATACTGAAAGTTGTACATTGATGTCAATTAACTTTCATATAACAGAAGCTACGGTTAAAACTCATCAAAACCTCTTCATTTTCGTACAAAGGGCTTCGCCAAAACCGTCGGACTCAAATCGATCTCTTGCATGTATATTTTTCATGAAATTAATGTCATAGATGCCATGCATATACATTAAATCATACAGTTTACTCAATCTTCACAACATTTTCGAGCTAGGGTTTCATCACATACTTTCCGAGACAAATCGAACACTATTTTCATGCTTATTTACGAAATCGAAGCTAAATCTTGCAATAAACATGGATAAATATAAAATCCAACCGATTAATTAAATGAAAGATGCTTCATGAACTATAAACATGCATCAATATCATTTTCGTAACATTTTATCAAGTTTAAAGCAAAAGAAACGGCAAAAATGAAAAACGACGTCCGAGGTACACTTGCCTTGACGCGGGCTTTCATCTTTATAACTGACTCACGGATGGATTTGGACTCCCGGTCTTCGTTCTCTACCCTTCTCTCACTAGAAACGACGCTCTTTCTCTCCTCAAACCCTAAAATCGTGTTAAATGAAAAGGGGAGAGTTGGGCACGCTTTTATATATCGCGTAGCGGGCGGCAAGGCTTCGGGATGTCCACCGCTCAAGCGGAGCTCGAGCAGCCAGCGGGTGGAGGGCTTCGGGTACTCCACCGCTCGAGCGGGCTCGGGTACGCAGCGAGCGGGGTTGCTACTGGTTTTTGCGCTCGATAGGAGGGCTCGAGCCCACAGCAAGCGCCACTCGGCTGCTTGCTGAATTCGAATATTTTTTTAACTTTTCACTTTTAACTACCACTTTTTCACTACATGCATAGCTTCTTACTGATATTAATCACCTTATTCACATCTAATTATTATGTTTTTGATTTTGGGTCCTCACAATTGTGACGGAACAGATTTTTTTTCATTCCGCCAGCGACCTCCCGGAACTGACACCAAAGTTTTGGTGGTCCGGTTCGGGCGGATCTTGCCTTCCAATTACAGAATCATAGATGCTATCTAGGACTCATATACTTTAGTCATCAAATATATAGCGGAAGTCAATCTAATATTCTGTTGAAGCATTCATATTCATTCCGTCAAGATTCATTCCTGAATACATATAGCCATAAACGTCTAATTACAAAAATTTATTAATTCTAATAGATCATTACATTAACTGCTTCTTCGTGGCGGTCTTCCAAAAGGTGTGCCCCTGAAACCTTACAATCCTTCAGATAGGCTCTAGTCACTCCGTCTCGTCAGGCATGAGTTCTAAAATTTTATCTGAAGGGGAAAAATAGAAAACAGTGAGTCGGAGCTCAACAAGGTACATGCAGATTTTTTCATAAAACGTTTATGCTATCAACAGTTACAGATATATATACAAGATATCATTCGGTCGGAATCTTGCTGAACACTAAAATAGTCAAGGCAGGTAATCGTGCAACATAAATATCATAAGGTAACAATTGGCTGGACTACGAAAAAGTCGATTAGAAATCCGAAACAGTTAATATTAGAACATAAAACAAGGCCGGTTATAGTATAGATATATTCTTTTATTTATTGGTAAGGTTTCTGCTTAGCGGAAGGGAGCTTTAATCGAGGATAGATTGTCCACATCTTCTCACAATTACGGCAATACCTTCTTGTACAAAGTCCCGAAGATGGCTCTCACTTTCGTTATCCTCGATTATCACCATAAAGTTCTAAGGCATGTCGGAGAACCTTATCTCCCAATGCTAAGGTCCAAACTTATTTGTCTTATCATAAAGTCGGTTCACATTTTTTTTGTTCATTCCGGACGGCCATATCACAAGCTGGTTTCAAAATCACACTATAAGGCCGGTTTCAAATTTATGTTACAAGGTCGGTTTTAAAATTACAATGCAAATGTCGATTTTAAATTTACAATATAAATCCCGGTTTCAATTATAATATAAGGCCGGTTTCAATATTTACTTAAGCCGGTTTCAAATTATTTTACAAATCAATGCTGGTTTCAATTTACAATACAAATGCCGGTTTCAATTATAATACAATGCTGGTTTCAATATTTACAATACAAATATCGGTTTCAATTATAATACAAGCCCGGTTTTAATATTTACTTAAGCCGGTTTCAAATTATTTTACAAATCAAGGCCGGTTTTAAATTTACAATACAAATGCCGGTTTCAATTATAATACAAGGCCGGTTTCAATATTTACTTAAGCCGATTTTAAATTATTTTACAAATCAAGGCCGGTTTCAAATGCTAGTGACATATAAGCCGGTCTAATTTTTCATTTTCATGTACTACAATCAGAAAGCAGGGGCCAGAAGACAGAAAGCATGAATTCAAATCAGAATACAGTTTATCAAACAATAATTAAAACGACATGCATTTAATCTAAATTGGAAGAAAAAACTGACAGTTTTTAAAGCTGGAACCTTAGAGATGGAAGTATATTTGTAAAGCATGAACTTTAAAAATTGGGGCACACTTGCAAACGAACAAAAATAAGAGTGATCGTCCGAATTACACTTCTAATATTCTGAAGTTAAAAACAGAGTGTGCGTTTGCCTGACAGTCGTCCGCCCACTCCTACAAACTTGAAGCTTTTTCTCCTTCTCTACTCCCTACTGTTCCTTCTCGTTGGCGATCATACTTGCTTCTTCAACCGAAACTGAGTATATATAGAGGAGGGGTTAGGTGGAGTAAGTGGAGATAAGCTACCTACTTGGTACTTCTTTTCAGAAGTTAGGTGGAAATAAGTAGTTTAAGTTACTTTGGTATTTCTTTTCAGACGGTCAACGGTGTGGTTCACTTATTTCATTTAGTTGGGGTCTAGTTGGGTTCTAACTAATTAGTAAAGTTGGTCCTTATCTTTAGTTGCCTTTAATTTATTCCGATCAACTATTTGGTCAATACTCAGTGTCGGCCATCGTTTTACTTCTTTTAATCAAGACCGGTCAACCTTTCTCAAGGCCGATCAACATTCTAAAAGCCGGTCAACCTTACAAATTTCGGTTAACATTACAAATTTTGGTCAACCTTTTCTTGTCGTCTATTCTGAACTTCAAGCAGTCCGGCCTTCTGTGGTACAAGCTACTCCGATTTTAAGTGGTTTAAGGCCATTCCGGTATTGAAAGGTATAAGACCACTCTGGCTTCCGAACTTCATTTTTGATATTTTTACTCCGAATTTCAACCTTCTTCCGGTTTTAAAAACCAAAACTATACTCTTGGTTTTAATATTTTATTCCGATTTTAAACTCTCTTTTTTTCTTTCTTTTTTCGATTTCGGGATCTCACAATTATAGGCCAAAATTGTATTTGATAATGATAATAAGTTTGCTGAGAGCCAATGATATAAGATTACTGAGAGTTGCATGCCTAAAATGTGGACGATCACAATTTGTTATAAGTATGTTTTGATAAGATGGTGCGATTTGATGTACGATTTGAGTTCAAGACTATCCATAAACTTCCCGTTGATTTATGGACCTTGTAATTTGTTTCATACAATTTGTTATGTGACGTTATCCTCCCTTTGATTTGTATGTATTATTTTATATATGTATATGATGATACTTGTTGAATTATAGGTTTACATTTTTTATTTATATCTTTTTAGAGTAGAAGGTTTAGATATATTATAGAATTTGTTCAAGATCCAACGCGACGTCATATTTTCTGATAAGTTATCATATCTGTTTAGATAAACAGTGTTAGCTATATTTCTATTCTTTTGGATTGAATTTGTATTGAAATGTATTTTGGTTATTAAGAAGTGGTCGATGTGAAGGCCTTTGGACCATATATTAAGAATTATTGGACATGTTGTATATGTAGATGATTTGTTATCATTTGGATATTCCTCTTATGACTATTCGAAGTAGGTCATGATTGTATTGTCCGGATGGTTCCCCGATAATGTCTTGTGATGTGTTTATGGTCTGTCTGATTATATAATACCCGGTTTGAAATTTAATTATCTATTATCTAAGATTTAAATATTTATAAATTTGACATATTTAATTCGAGTTTATGACAGTATACTTACCAGATGCAAATATCATTTGTTTATTTGAAATACTTTTTGCTCGATCGCACATCACTCAAACTCACATGAATCTCCGGTGAATCCTATTTCTTGGACAACTATTGACAAAATCTCGGTTAACCCTCACACAAATCTTGCGTGAATTTCCAATGACTTTTGTTGCTTGGATGGTCCTCGGCCAACTTTCGATCGAATCTCGTACGATCCTTGAATACTGTTACTTGACATATCCGCTCGAGTGCACCATACACAAACATTAGTGTCCCTCTAATGACCATTCATTGGGTATATGTCAAACACTAACATCAAATGTTGGGAAAAATGATTTATTAAGTAAAACTGTGATATTAGGTAGGGAGGGGTGGATAGGGCACAAAAACCAAACTAGTAAAAATTTTAAATATTTAGAATCATATGCGTAGATATGATATTCGATGAAAATGATACATTAATAACATATAAAATCCAAGGTTAGAAGTA